>VDFB02241756.1:0-11010 GCA_007258455.2 Sequoia sempervirens
CCAAGAAGACCAAGGGTGTTCGTTTTATGTGGAGGTAATGGATGTGGTCCAAACTTTAGAGGGGGAAAGAAGGTCAATGTATGATCCTCATGAAATTGAGGAAGAATAGCAAGAGAGGGACAAGAAAAATAAAATCAATACAAAGTTTCAAGGATTTGTCAAGCGAGTAAGAGAGCTATGGGAGCAGCCTCATCTAAAATATTTTGAACTAGATTTTGATATGTACCATTTAGAGAGCTTGGTTTTCATGGAGTTCCTTTCAAAGCCTCTACTTTTATTGTTCTTATGGTAAATTGTTTGGTAGAGTTGGTGGAATTACCTTTCTTAGTAATCGCTATTAGTGAGATTGAGATTATTAACCTTGAGAGAGTAGGACTTGGGCAAAAGGAATTTGATATGGCTATTGCTTTCAAAGACTTCAAGCGAGATGTACTTCGCATTGACGCCATTCCTCAATCTTCACTTAATGGCATCAAGGAATGGCTAAACTCCATGGTTATAAAGTATCATGAAAGCATAATGAACTGAGTTGGCGCCAATTTTGAAGAGTATTATTGATGATCCAATTTTTTTTTTTGAAGATGGTGGTTGGGAATTTTTGAATATGGAAGCTAGTGATTCTGATTCTGATAATTCAGAAGAGTTAGATCAAGTATATGAACCCTCTGATGTATAAGAGGAATCAAAATCATATTTCATGTAGCCACCATCAAGAGTGTACAAGCCAACAAGATGGAGGGAATTCTTATATAAGGATAATTTTCAATGTTGTAGGTACCGACTTTAATGCCAACTACAATGGCAACATTGAAATTCCCTAGCAGTATTTATGTTAAGGAAATTTCCTTTAGATGGAAGGATTCAAAGCACATCAACCATGTGGTAAAAATGATTAAATACTAGAGATGATATGTAGCAATTAAAGAGTCTGAAAAGGCAGAGAGAGATACACTGGTGACTCAGGAGAAACTTTAGATTTCAAAAACAAAGCCAATTAGGTTGGAAGACGTGTGGATTAGGCCAACATTTGGTGGAAGAGGACAAAAGATGACTGGAACTTTGGAGGCCCACCATAATGGATTTCGGTATTCAACCATGAGAGCATAAGAGAGAGTTGATATCATGTATCAAAACATTAAGCATGCATTCTTCTAGGCAGCGGAGAATGAGATGATTACTTTGCTTCATTTTCATTTGCATAACCATATCATGGTGTGGGAACCAAGAAGACCAAGGATGTCCAGTTTTATGTAGAGTTAATGGGTGTGGTCCAAAATTTAGGAGGGGAGATCATAATGTCTGCCAAGAGGCATAAATTCAGATGAATTAAGTTCACCTACATGTCTGCCAAAGTTTACTTCCAATTTTTATGACTGTTTTTCTTGACTACCAGAGTTTACTTACAAATTTGAAATTTCTTTCTGGTCATTTTGATGAGGATATATTCAACCAATGTGTAGGAACCTTTTTTTTGTATCACAAGTATCTGTGCATTGCAATAATTCTGATTATCTATGGTCTACAACTATGTTTTCTCACTTATTGGATCTTCTATTTCAATGTTTTCTATGGCCTTCTCTATTTGAGGTAGCACTTGACAATCCTACCTCCTTTCCTTAGCTGAGAAGTGGATTTGAATTTGGAAATACTGCACTTTAAAACTAGCTATGGTTTAAGGAGAGCTATTCTAGCTTTGTTGTTGACACCCTCAATCTTCAACAAGGACTTAGATGCATGGAATGAAATGCAAGATTTCAAACTTAGATTTGAATGTGCATAATTTGATTGATTATGGTTTTCATTGGCAATTGTCTTTACATGACTATTCTAGATTGTTAATATGTGTAATAATGACTGTATCCTTGTGAAGTTTGGCTACCCTTTTTAAGAATGCCTTGGCCTTTGGAATTGATACAAAGTTGTGCATATTTGTAACATGTAGGACATTTAAGGGGTACAACATATAGAAATTCAGTACTGTCATCCAAGGAAAACTTATAGATGGTGTATCAAGAACAACAAAAAATGCTTTTATTAGTGTTAATGCTTTCTTCCCCCACGCTGCTGATTTTTTCCCCAAAACATGTTTTATTTTATTATTTCAATGCATCTCAAAATTCAATGTATTGATTAACATTTATTATGCATTTCAGCTGTTTATGCAAATGATGCATATATGTTAACTCAATCAATGTAGTTAATTTGGTAGTTTGAATTCTATGACAACCAACCATTAGGCCATTGTGTGCGGGAGAACGTTTGTAGGTTTTAGTTAATTTTTTGATAGCTCTATCAGTGTTGAGGACATTCCATTGATCTTTGAATGTTAAGAAGTCGAGTTTCAAGGATTTTTCGCTTAGTAAGAGAGTTGGTGGGGAGCAACCTCATCTAAAATATTTTGAACTAGAGCTCTGATATACCATTTAGAGCTTGGTTTTCTCATGGAGTTCCTTTTCAAAGCCTCTACTTTATTGTTCTACAAGAAACTGCTTGGTAGAGTTGGTGGAATTACCTTCTTAGTGATCGGCTATTAGTGAGATTGAGAATTACTAACCTTTGGAGAGTAGGACTTGGGAAAAGGAATTTGATATGGCTATTATTTTCAAAGACTTCAAGTAGGATGTACTCCACATGTACACCATTCCTCAATCTTCGCTTGATGACATCAAGGAATGGTTGAACTCCATGGATATAAAGTATTATGAAAGCAAAATGAACTTGAATTGGTGGCCAATTTTGAAGAGTATTATTGATGATCCAGATAAATTTTTTGAAGATGGTGGTTGGGAATTTTTGAATATGGAAGTTAGTGATTCTAATTCTGATAATTCAGAAGAGTCAGAACAAGGATATATGAGTTCCCTCTAATGTAGAAGAGGAATCATGCAATTAGATGAGAGGAAGGTTCTGAAGATGAATCTCTTGTGGAGTCAAAGGAGGACAAAGAAGAAGAATATTTTGAAGAGGAAGGTAAAACATGGGATGAATTAGAAGCCAAAGCCAGAAATTTGGATAAGGAAAAAGGAGACAAGTCTGATAGTGAAGAGGAGCATACATAACAAAGGTAAGTCTTAGGCACCTAATATTAGAGATTCAAGAGGAATTCCTACCAATAGGTATAAAGTTGGATGAATTGAGTTCATCTACATCCTTCTACTATTTATTCATGCACATAAGTGGTCATCTTGTAATCATAAGATTTGAGCTCTATTTACTCATCCTACACATCAATAAACAACTCAACACAAGAGATGCAAATTGACATACTAACACAACAATATACAAATAAGTTATTGAAACTCAACTATTGATACCTTATTCTCCATCTAGATTACAAAATTGTTCCACTTTTTGTTTTCTAACATATTCTTTTCAAATTGTTTTGGACGACAGCCATATTTCTCCTCCTGTCAAAACATGGCACATGGACTACTTAAACTAATTAATATGCAATCTTTTACTTTTTCCAAGGAAAAAAATAAAATATCATTTAACATATTAAATATATTTACAGATGTACAGATCAAGGCCTGTAAACCTTTCTGGCCACTACAATGCGTGACACGAAGTTTCTCAAGCCTAGCCTTGGAGGCCTTGTCCTAAAACATATACTAATTCAATTTAACAATGCACAAACAAAATTTAAATATCATTAGGCCCATTAAGGGGCTTGGTTGGGTTAATTTGATGAATTCATCTTTAGAGGTGGAAGAATGGGAGAAACCAATGGAAGGATGGTGGAAGGTAAACTTTGATGGGGCATCAAAAGGTAATCCGGGTCCATCAGGGGCTAGTAGCATTGTTCGAGATTGGGATGCGAATGTGTTGGCCGTTGGGGCAATGAGACTAAAGGAAGGATCCAATAATGTGGCTGAAGTAGGAGCAACTTTAATGGCAATTAAGTTAGTCAGGAAGTTAGGGGCCACAAGGATTCATGTGGAGGGTGATTCCTTGATAATCATCCAAGCAATAATAAAAGGAGGAATTGATGCTTGGCATTTGTAGGGTGTGATTAGGAAAATTATTGAAGAATTAGCTCTTTTTGAGGATTATAAGATTAGTCATGTTAGGAGAATAGGGAATATGAAAGCAAATACCCTCTCGAAATGAGCTTTAACATTTGTAGAGGTGGATAAATTTATAATTGAGGATTTTAGAGGAGTTTCTTTGGAGTAGTTTTTTTCCATTGCATTTAATGCAAGGTGGTGTTAGTTAGTAAGTAGAGGAATGTTTTTTGAAATTCTTGAAGGACATGAAGCATTGATGAAGGTTTTGCTGTCGGTGCTGGATGTACATTTGACATTAATGGTGATGGCTAGAAATTTTCTATCTAATGAAGTTTTTCCTTGCATTTCCTTCGATGCTTCTTGGTTTGCGAGAGTAAGGAGAGTGTTAGGATGGCGGTGTGAAGTAGTCTGATGGTTAATGTACCAGAGAAGAAATGGAGGCCAAGTTCACTATGAAAGTGAGGAGGAAATTGGATCCTTTTGTTGGCAAAGTGATGGTGAAGAGACTGCCTGGCTTGTTCCTGTACAAGGATGTGAAGGTGGTACAATCTTTGCAAATCATTTTGGGTAATGGCTTTGAAGATTTGAATCACATATATCATACTAATATGGATATATACTCTCTAATCGTGGCATGGGGATTGGACTTAGGAGAGTTGGTGGAGGTTGTAAGGAAAGTGATGAAAGCATTGGTGCATAGGGATTTCTTAGTGAACATGGAGAGTATCATGGAATGGGCTATACTAGGACAATGCTTTAATGAGAGCGAAGGCATGGAAGGTGTGGACCCAGAAGTAGCAGAGATAAATCACCATTTCATTAGGTGGCCAGAAGGAATAACCAAAGCCGTGTGGAGAGAAGGTGCATAACGGGGGTGGAAAGCTTTGAAACTGTGCATCAAATTAATGGAGACTAAGGAGATAATAGAGGGACTCAAAGCCATCACCAGAGAGGAGCCGTGTGAGAATAAGGGTTTGCATTCAAGAAAGAAGGTGAAGCCGCTCTCAGAATTGTGCCCATTGCATATAGGCAGTGCTTCTGGAACTTCCGCATAAACTCAATGCTCATTTTTTTCATAGTTTACTATGTTTAAGCTAGATGTTGATGTATAAGCTTAAGGGGTTAAGCCCTGTTTTTGGTTTTGATACTGTAATAGGCAGTTGTGGTAGGGCTTTTTGATCTGTAGTTTTTTATTCTGTTTTAACGGGCATGATGTGATGGTGCTGGAAGAACTTTTTATTTGGAGCTTTGTATAGTCTGATTTATCTTAAATAAAATAAAAATATGATCACCAATCAAAAAAAAATTAAATATCGTTTAATAAATTTGATATAATCTTATGAGAAAATTCAAATACTTGCGTACTCTCCTCACCAGACTTCCTCCGTGCATCCTGGCTTCATGCTATAATATTTTGAGCCAAAGCTCAAATGGGTAGGGTAATTTTTTTTGTTGGTTTCTTAAAGGTTTTACAATTTATAATGATGGGACAATTTAGGCCATGAACTAGTAAATAATCATGAATTCAAATGCAATACAAAGAGCAGTAAACAATCACGAATTCAACCAAGAAAATAAATTTGTAACCTTACCTATGGTGTCGCAAACTAAATCGAATTTCTCATCAGTTACTGGTAGCACCCTACTCTCTTCCTTCACGCAATGTTTTTCCCTTTTTTGTCATCTGATTTCTTCCTTCACACGGAAATTTTTTAAATTTCTGATTTTGATTCAGTAGTCGGAGTTAGTTGACGCCAACTTTAGCGCCAACTTTTGGCCATTAATGTAATCAGCTTGGGGTGCCTAAGGAAGCACCAAGTGTGCCTAATTGAGTGCTTATTAGACTATTTTCATTGTTGTGTATCACAAGATCCAAAGTGTTAGAAATAATTCCAACTCCTGCCTTTTTTTTGTGACCACCACTGTCACATGGCTCCTTCATCAGCTCGGTGTGGTAGAGCAATTTTTACCATGGTCTCGCAAGGTGCTTCATCCTTCTCGGTGGTAGTGTGGTGAAAGCTTCTATGGCGGCATGCGAGTCTTCCTTCTGTTCCTAGAGGTGTTGCGGTGACTCCCACACGTCTTCTACCATTGGAGTGTAGTAGTGTGGTGACCATTGTTGTCTTGTGGCTCCCTCATCAGCTCAGTGCAGTAGAGCAATTTTTACCATGGTCCCACAAGTTGCTTCTTCCTTCTCAGTGATAGTGCTGTGAAAGCTTCTATGGCAACATTTTTATTCACAGAGGAGGACGTGGATGGCGTAGAAATACTAAATTGCTTAGAGGAAAGTGGGTGGAAATAGATGAGACAACATTGATTAAGCACTAGATTTATATTGATATTTTGTTATGTGAGAAAAAATTACTAATGACCTTTTCATAAATGTGTTTGATAGCATATCATGCCATTGGCAATTAGGAGGGATTCCTATCTTACAGTTGACTTAATGAATTCCATAAGTCGATTGTCAGCATTTACAAGGTATGTGGTTATATGAAACATTCATGTGTGAGAGACATAGATATATTATATTGCATTTTAATTTATGACTAAAGGTTCATACTAATTTACTATTCTTATATTAGGTGGGTGACCTCCAAGGAGATCCATGAATCTGAAGTGCCTAAACTTTGAAATGCTTCAGTAATATTATGTTGTACTTGGACAATTGAAAACCTGTTTTATTCTCCTAGCAAGCTTTTTTATTTTCTATTATAATTCTAGAACAAACAACATTTATGGGGATGGCATTTTACACCAATCTTAATTTGCATGAAGTTCACGAACCTGTTGTCAAGTAGTAAATTCCTTTCGTAGACAGGAAATGTAAAGGCTTCATTTAAGAAAAGATAAGTAGTCTCTTTCTGAGGGTAATCCACATGCAAAAAGTAAAAAGCACATAAAAAACAATTGTACAGTAGAAAATCAGATTCAATCAATTTTTGATAAGGAAAAACAGGTTTTGAAGGGGCCCCAAAACCATTTACAATGATGCCAAGCTGCAAGAGAGATTAAACCACTAAGCGTAGCAACCCAAAAAACCAAAAAGCTAACATAAGATGGAACATTAGCAACCCATCAACAAACCCAAAAGAGAAAAACATCAGCAAATCTACTGAACCAAAAAAGGAAGCACCAACTACAGCAAATTATCTAAAACATTAGTTGAGGCCATGTTCTCCTTGATGACCTCCTCATGCATACTAATAACATCCTTCAGCTTCTCAACAACAATAACAACCCTCTTTTTCATCTTGCTCCTTGTCCTAAGGCACAAACCCGCTTGCATGTCCTTCTCCAACACAGGAGTAGAAGCTTCCGCTTTCTCCACCAGGTAAGAGCCACTAATCTCTTCAATCCTTTCCTCCATATTACCCAAGTTAAGCAGTTTTCTGGTCCAATTCAACACTTTCTCATTCAGAATAGAAAGACCCATAGCAATGGTCTTCAAAGAGTTATTGTTGATATTGATCACTGTTTTCAAGTCCTCCGACATCTTTCCCATTTTATCCTCCAGACTTGCCACTCTATCCTCTAACATTTTATTAACAATAACTTCCAAAGAGGAAATTTTTTCCTCATGAGAAAGCCCCAAACGATCAACATCGACTAGTAGCTTATCAAGCTTAATATGCATTGATTTCACTTTGCCTTTTATTTCTCACTCCTTTCGGTTACCTCTTAGCATTGCAACACAAACATCCTACCAATTTTTCATCTAAAGATTGAGCTCCATAACCTCAGAAAATAACCACTTAACTAGGGAAAGCAGGTTTCTTGTCCCATCTTCGGCCATTCTACAAAACATATTCATGTCAATTTCATCCTAGTTAACTGGAGGTTGACCCTTCTACTCCAAGTCAATAAGGGCATTGGAATAATCCCTATTTTGTTCATCCTCTTCTTCGGCTGGGGAATCCTTGACCTCCATAACATCCACCTTTATCCTCTCCTTATCTGGAAGATTCTCCAAATTAGCTAATGCCTCCAGACATTCCTTCTTCACTTCCTTCTCCACAACAGAAAAATCCTAAGAAAAATTAACCGCATCAATCCCCTACATATGCACGGGGCCAGTCTCATTAGGCTTCACCTCCATCTTAGAGTTACCCATATTAGCAGGGCCACTCAATTGACCACCCAAATTAACCGACACCTTAAGCCCTTGCACTGGGGAGCTCTCTAACAGACCACCCTTACTAGGAACAGGGTTCCCCAATGAAGCATTATGAACATAATCAAAATTTGAGGGATCCACATCACCCACATGATGACAACCCTTCAAACCCTCATCACCCACATGATGAAAACCCTTCAAACCCTCTTTTCTAGAAGACAACACGAGATTCACATTCGAACCAGGGGAAACCACCTCAACGCCTATCTCAATTTTCCTTTTGGCCAAAGCTTTAACTTTCTTCATGCCTTTGGTTTTCCCCTTCGAAGATTTTCTAACAAAATTAGCCATAGTCTCCCACAACTCCACATTAGTCTCATAGCCCTTACCCCATTCTTCCGATTCCTCATCCCTTTCCTCAGAGCCTCCTTCATCAACAAACATATCCTCATATTCTGACTCTTCCACCTCTGAACTACCGACCCATTCATTGGAAGAGTCCCCTGTTTCATACCCATCATTTTTAACTCCCTTCTTACCAGGAGTTTTAGGGGAGACTGAGATCAACTTTAGCTTGATATGAGAAAAAATCAAACACATAAGCCCTTGATGAAGAACCACCTTCTTAGGGTTCTTTTTGTGGTTTTCAATACTCTTCTCCATAGAATTTAATAGGTAAAAAGGACATGAGACTGAAACATTATGCCTAAAATGATTTAAGAGCATAAAATGGTGAGTGTAAACCACAAAGAATCTACCTTCAAGGGTGAATTAGTGCATAATGGCCAACACGAGGTCCCTCCAAAGTGGCTTTAGGGACTTCCTAGAATAACCTCCACTTCCAATTTCCTTAATATTCTTCCTCTCATCATGTTTAAAGAAATTCACAAAAGCCTTGTTAGCCGCTCCCCTATCTCTGAAAAACTTTCTCCTAGCAATTGAAAGACCAGTTACCTTCGCAATAAAATCCTCATCAATTCGAAACTCAATGCCCTGGTAATGCAGAGACCTCCCATTCCATCCTTTCACAAAGAAATCCATTACATCGAGTCCAGGGCCAGATTCTCTGCATGGTGGGTAACCCCCAATTCTAGAAGTGCTCCCTGCGGTAGCATTTTTGGAAACTCTTTATTGAATTCAACTCCAGTGCAAAAGTCACCACCCATAGTGATAGGTAACAAACAAAGAGCAAAGAACAACTGGTAGAAATGAAAAGTAAAATGAACTAGGTGCTACTCAAAACAATACAATAAACACCCATAATACGTGTGGGCTTATCATTTCAAGTAACTTGCCAAAACCGCCAGTCCATCCTTCTATGAAAACCAAGGAAAGAATAATGAAACTGAAATAACAAAGGGTTGACATGCAAAACCCAACTTAAAATCATAATGAAAAACCTTTCCCTGAGAATATCTTGCCTAGAAACAAGCTAGCTAGTCATCATTAGAAATACACTTTAGATTAAGAGGTAGAGATTCAAAAGAATCCTACTAAGATCTCTCAGCCACTCTCACATTGGCAACCCCATCAGCCATCATGTTCACTTCACAAAAAAAATGTGTGATTTTGATATCCTGAAAAGAGTTAATAATAGATATCGATTCATTAATAAAATTGGCAATTGACCATGAAGGAGGACATTTCATCATGAGACAATTAATCACATTAAGAGAGTCCCCCTCTAGCCAGAGTTTAGAAACACCTTGTTTCTTAGCCAAAACTAATCCATGATAAGCTACTGCAACGTCTGCATAAAAAAACAATTGTATAGTACAAAATTAGATTCAATCAGTTACGTCTTATTTCACTTGCACACTTAACTGAAAGACATAGGGTACTCACCATACATTTACCTTGACAAAGCAAACAAGTGCTTTCATTTATTTTTACTATATATCTCAAAAGTGAAATTGTTGTTACATAATGATGCACTAAGAAAATAATATATAAAAAAAATGCAAAGAAAATGTTTGAAATTTAACATGCAACCTACTATGTTGTGCTGAAAGGAATCAAGATTAAATGGGACAAGAAATAAAAATAAAATTTTGATGATTGTACTTAAAAGTGGGCTATGATATGAAAAGTGTGGACAATTATGGTGTTGAGAATTGAAAATATGATTACGATGACATTACTATTTTATGTCATTAGAGATAAAGAGCACATACAATTTTATATACATAACAAATGAAGATTCAAAACTAGTAAGCCCGAAAATGTAAACACTATAATATTTTTCCTTAAACAATGAATTCACATGCTCCTTACAAAAGGGTGAAACATTTTTTATTCAAACTTCATTTTTCTTTAATAGACATGCTTGGTGAAACAATATTTACAGGGTACAAGAATATATGCAACTTTGTTTTCATAGAAATAAGGAATGTTTAATATATCTTTACAATGTAGGAACTTCCTCTGTCGGATATTTGGAAATTCCTACACACAAGTTCTGCTTCAGAGCAAAAACACCCGAAAGTGTTTCACACCGGCTCAAGGTACAATCATAAATTAATGCATGTTGTTGATTATTCTAGATGGAGATTGGAGCAAATGCAGAGCCTGAGCATTCAACTAGCAAAAGAAGAAGATATGTGCATGGACGTGGACCTAAAACTATTAAAGAAACAATTCAAATGAGTGATTGTACAAAGGAAAACAAATTTATGATTAGAATGTACAAACTTTCTCTATCGGATATTAAAGATGTCAGGGTGGATCAGAAACTGGATAAATAGATTTATGATTTTATCTTTAGAATGTAGGAACTTCCTTTGTCGGATATTTGGAAATTCCTACACACAAGTTCTACTTCAGAGCGAAAACAACCAGAAGTGTTTCAGATCGGCTCAAGGTACAATCCAACCTGGTTATTACACT
>VDFB02241758.1:0-18432 GCA_007258455.2 Sequoia sempervirens
AAATATTTCTTCTTTGTAATGGTTCCTTCTCCTTGGATTCCTTCAAAAGTTGTCTTTGCAGCATCAAAGCTTCACCAACTTCTAGTTCACAATCATGACTTGGAGAATTGACACTTTCCTCTACATCTTCTTGCATAATTTGGACTCTCTTCTCACCTATTCTCTCACCCCCATTTGAAGTAGCACCAAACATTTCAGGACATTTAAAGGATAGATGACAATTTTAACATCTATCTAAAAATGCATTAGAACCTCTTCCTTGATCTGTATATCTGCCCATAAAATTTGTTATTCCACCTCTCCATCTACCTCTAGATTCAGCCATTTATTCTTTTCCTTTACCAGCATCCTCTTGTTCTTGATTAGAATGTTTTTCTGTAGAAAAGGTTCCTCTTCCCCTAGAAGTATTGTGTCTTCCTCTGGTGGTCTTCTCTTGTCTCCTCTTCACCTTTTCCTTTTCCCTTATAGACATTTGTAAACATTGTTCAACTATTTTTGGTGTCATCAAACTTATTTCATCTTATATATTATACCTTAGACCATTAAGATATCTTATCACTCTTTCTTCCTCATCTTCCTCATACTTTTTTCTTATACTTAACCTATAGAACTCCTCGGTAAATGGTTGCACATCTAAGTTATTTTTCCTAAGATTTGGAAGTTTTTTAAGTAATTGAATAGTGTAATCATTAGGAAGGAACTTACCTTTGAGTTTTTCCTTCATTCTCTCCCAAGAAGTGACCTTGGTCTTCCCCATTTTCTTCCTTTCATCTTGCACAAATTTCTACCATAGCAAAGCATGTCCTTTCAACTTGGTCTTAGCCTTCTTTGCCTTGTGTTCTTCATCTACCTCTTCACTTTCAAAGTAATTCTCCATGGCTCTTATCCAGTCCAAGAGCTCTTCACCATCTAATTTACCCCCATACATAGGAAAATCCATTTTTCCATGTCCATTACTTTTCATAGCCTTCAAAAGATTTACCATCCTCACATCCTCTAGATCCAAATCTTCCTCTTCACTAGAAGTTTCTTCCTCTTCAGATTCAATTTCATCCATATCAACCCTAGCTTTAGACTTCAATGTAGTCATCTCCCTCTTCAAGTTCTCTATCCTGCTCATCAATCTTTCTAGAAACTATGCTTCCTTTAGGAGGCATCTTGATAGTTTTTCCTCTTCAACTTCCAATTACCCTTTCTTCAATCAACAATTTTCAACACACAAAAGATCTATTCCCTGGGCTCTAATACCATTTGATGTCAATCAAGGTGGCTTCCAAACCAACAACAAAAATCCAACACTATTCCACAAGTATTTGTAACTGGAAACCCTGACAAGGGCACTTCTCCAGAGAAGCACTCTTCTTCTCTACTAGGTCTATGAAGGTCTAAAAACTTGAACCAAACTCACTCTAAATCCTCACAACCAACCATCTCCCAACATATTCAGACACTCGTTAAACCATGTTGTAGCATACCCCAGGAACTTATGCAACTCCTTTGAAACATCATCCTCAAATCTTGTCTTCTACACTGATCTAGGCTTGAATGAGGGCAATTTTACAAAGGGTCACTACCTTTTACTTACCTCCTACCCAAAAAATCTACGGGGAAGCACTAGAAAGACATCAAAACACCCAATTTCACAATTTATTTGCACATACAATTTTCCCAAAGAACTCAACCATTAAACCCTCTTTCCTTGGAATTTACATGGGGGTTTATTGAAAAACCATCTTACAATTCAAAACACTCCAAGCCACTACTTCAAACACTCTTAATTTTGCTTGTGTATGCTTAACTTTGACCAAACCATTGTCAACATTAATTCTTCAAACACTAGTGTAAAACCTCCTTTTTCAAGCAAAATCTCTTAGAAATCCCGGAGGACAGTCATCAAAAATATCTTCCAATACCACTCCCTAATTTATTCAAGAAATGTTTTCTTACATGTTTGATTAAATCTATGAGTTGAGCAATGTTGTGGGATGCATTTACCTACATGTTTGTTGTGGGACAACTTGGAAGTGGACTGTTAATATCCACGAGATTTGATTATGTGATGGTGCAGATCGTTTAGCTGGCCTTGTCTGTGGTCACTTGTGCATTGGTGTGGTTGCTTTTAGATGAGAGGATGGATTATGTAGAGTACCTGAATAGTTAGCTATGGGGACCTGAAGAATGTGTATCACAATGTCATGGATAGCTTGGGTACATTTGTTTGTGTTTCCTTTTGACAGTGATGATTTTGTCTGCTTGGTTTGAAGATCTTGTTTGATTGGTATTATTGTTAGATGGGCATGTTGTTGAGTGGACCTAAAGGTTTTTCAGATTAGAAGATGTTTGGTCATGATGCTTGTAGAGATCAGGTGTCACGATTCAATGGGAGCTTTAGCAGTGCCTGTGGGTTCATCACTTGGTGGTGAATGATCTTCTTTAGTGTTGCAGATGTTACTAGCAAGGACTCTTAGATCCTATTGTTGTAGAAGGGTTCTTTCACATTTATATGGACACTATTTGAGGATGTGTAACATCTTGGAACCATGGAGGATGTTTGGAGTCTTTGGCTGAGGTGTTGGCGGTGCTTGACAGGTGATGTTGGTTTAGAGTTTTTTCATGTCATGTTATACTCTTGTTTGTGCATTAGAGTTTTGGCATGAGGAATTGCTCTTAAGACCATGGTAAGGTCACTTGGAGCATGGTATATCCTAAGGGGGATCATAAGATCATGATGTCATGATAAGTTCTTGGTTCAAATGTTTGGATCTTTGATAGTGGTGTGGAGATTCTCTATGTTTTGGGTACATTGGTCATATGCTTGAGAACTTCATGATAATGAAATGATGCAGATTAGAGCTTAGTATGAAATGATTGTTTGTAGATGCTCATGGATACATGGAGACTAAGGTGAGGCTATAATTCTCTTGAGATGAGAGAAGTGTTGTTGATGGTTACTCCCGATGAAGATTTCAACAAAAATTCTGAGGAGCCTACACCTTGGTTGGATGTGATTTCAATAGAGACCTATGAGGAGATTGCTCTTGGAGGAGAATTCTCATTTCCACTCTTGGTCTACTCGGTGGCTTATCACTTGAGAGGTAATGTCCATTGTTTCTCTCTAATGTTTTATGCTTTCTTTCATGGATATGGATCTTGAGCTGCAAATAGATGGTTTTGGAGGATTCATTGTGAGAGATGGATAGCATGGTTAATCTCCTTGGGTTTTCAGTTTCATTTATGATGATCATAGGGGATAATAGTGGGCTGATTTCTTGAAATGGGAAATGGAGTATTATGATATTCTTTGGCTAGAGAGGCTTACATCTATGTTCATTACATGATATATATATATATATGTTGTGTTTGATCTTGGTGATTGAATGGTTGGGTGTTGTTATGGATTTTCTTTTGGGATGCTCTAGAAAGAGACCACACTTGAAACAATTGGCATTTAGAGGTGTATGTAGGAGGATTTTCTATAGGAACATGATGTGTAGTGGTTCTCTCTTTGGTCTTGGTTATCTTCTTGGATGTTTGGTTTCACATTACATTGGCTTGAGATTTGGTCAGAATTGTAGTGATCACTAGCTTGTGGTCATGTGTTTTCACTTATGTTCTTGGGTGATGGCATGGAGGTTCTTTATCTCTTTCCTTTGTTAGGTGTGGAGAACTTGGGAGAGTTGTGCAGAATTGTGATGAGAGTTGTTCTTATAGGTTATTGGTTTACAGATTGTGCATATCATTGTGGATGTTTCCTTGGTACTACATGATGTGTTTTTACACTTCTATGTGTTGCTATTGGTTGACTTGTTATGCCTTTGATCTTTCAGATTTTACATTACCTATGCAGTGGGAGTTCTTGGATGGCACATGGAGCTTGTATTTGCAGTTGATGGGTTGACTATGTAGGTGGAATGAGTTTGTTGATGTGGATACATTTGAGGTATGTGTGATTGGATGAGTTAGCACTTGCTGTGTGGGATATTTTTAGTCATGTGGGTTTGATTAGTTGGATGGGAGTAGTCAATTTTCTAATTGTTGTTCTAGCTGGTATTCTATCTTTTTTTCTAGAGAATACCTTCATGGTTGTGTTTAGGTTACAACTTTGAATTTGATGTTGTTTATGCTTTTGTATAGCTTGTTGAGCACAGTGGAGTGGTGGTAGTGTATTGAATCCCTTGCCATCTGTTGGTTTTGTTGTTGGTGTCTTAGATTAGACTGGTGCATATACACCATGGCTTGTTCTTTTTCCTTATAGGATGGTTGGAATTGTTGCTTGAGATGGTGGACATTATAGATGTTGTTGCAGGTGTCCTGGGTGATAGAGAGGGTTTATGTGTTGATTGGTAGTCAGTATGTTCTTTGAAAAGTGGGAGAATGTTGAAAAATGGTGCCTCAAATGTATTGGTGTTTGGGCCTCTACATTTTCAAATAGATAGTTGATTATCACTAAGAAAAAGTCAGTAGTCTTATCGAAATCCCAATGGAGTGTGTTGCATTGGTGGTATGGAGTTTCATTGTCAGCGAGAGTTGATCTTTTTCAGTGGGATTTTCTGTGATGTTCCTTTAACATGGCAATGGATTCTCTTATCAAAGTGACCTTGTTGTGTTGTTGGGACATTGGAACATGTCTCCTCAAAGTTCCAAGAAAGGATGGAGGATCATTATCGGTGGGACTTCATGGGTTCGTCACGACTTTGATTCTTGTCTCCTCGACACGCTGATGGGAGGCTAGAGGAATCTTGTCGATGAGACCTTGATGGTTCGATAGGACATTGGAATATGTCTCCTCGAAACTCCAATAGAAGGCTGGAAGAACATTGTTAGTGGGACTTCGGGGTTTCACTGAGACTTTGGTGTAGGTCTCTTCAATAGTCCAATGAGTTGCAGTGGGGACCACATAGTGTAAGACCTTCTTCAAAGTGACATCCTTAGTTTGGTGGGAGATGATAGTTTATCTCATCGAATTGGTGATAGACATAGAGTTGTGCCCATAGGTGCCTTGGTGGGACCAAATTATGCTTAGCTAGGGAGTGAGTATTGGTAGAAGCTAGTGGAGGATGTGATATTGGGTGATCTAGCATATGGGAATGAAGTATCAAATTGTATGCTTGTCTATGTGATGATGTGAGTTCGGCGAGAGAGTGTCTTGAGCCTCTTCAAAGTTCCAATGGGAGTTGGTGACAATAGTGAACTATATGCATATCAATGTGACATTAACAGTTCGAAAGGATATGGAATGATGTCTCTTCATAGTTTTGATTTGGTTTTGGCAGGGAAGTGAATGTTGACGGTTATGTTCTTTAGTGACACTTGGTTAGTATGGAAGGTGGAACGATCAGCTTCCTAGTAATGACTAGAGATTGTAATATCATGCCTTAGCATGTTGAGAGACTAGGGCTCGGTTGGAGAGCTGAAGAGAGAGGGAAATAGAATAGGGTTATGTTATCAGATTCTCTCCAAAATGGAACAAGATGTAAACTTTGTAAAGGCTTAGATCTTGAATTGTATTTGTAACTGTATTTTGTTGCTGAATAATACAATGGCGATTTGGGATTTTGGAGTGTTGGGTTTTTTACCCAGAAGGGTTTTCCCTATGCAAAATCTATGTGTTCCTATTGTCTGATTCATCTTTCATGTTTGTTGATTTTGGTTGTTGAATCTGTTTAATGGTGTTGTTTGGAACTAGTTTAATTAGCATTAATTTTTCTCTAAGGGTCAATGTGGGAAATGAACTATGTCTGATTCTGCTTTGTGGTGTAGTAGTTTGTGTCTTTGAGGCAATCTGATGAAATTAAAATTACCGAAGGCACTAGTGTTCTTAGATGCTCTTTTTGGGATGAACCGAAATTTCCCTACATTACACTTACATATTCTTCTCCTTTATATAGTTTCAAGAATGTTGGTCCATGCCTCAGTTTCATTCTAAACTATTATATTTTCAACATGGTCTACCTTATGGTTTTCTATAAATTATATAGATATATTGGCCTCTTTGTATAATTTTCTAATCAAGAAGGGCCTCATACAATCCAAAATAACAATATTTTTTTGTAACTTTGAGCTAAGCCTATAATTAGTGATCTTCTAAAAGAGAAAAATTAATTAATTTTGGGTTTTTTCTTTAATACCCATAACTTTAATGTTATGTTGGCACAATCTTAGCCCCTCAAATAAGTTATCTAACTCAACCTCATTATGTGTGGATGGGTGGAGTATCTTAGAGATAAATCAAAGGAGATTACCTTTGTCATTTTTTTATTATAGAACCAACCCAAGTTGGAATTCAATTACCCTTGCAAGCCCCATCCACATTTATTTTTTATCTTCCAAAAGGAGGTTCCAACCATTTGATTTCCACCATACCTACCTTACTCAAGCAATAGGAGAAACCCAATAGGATCCTGAAACCTAACCATTTCTTTTTCATCCTATTGTCCTAGCTAGTGAACTCAATTTCTCTATGTGAAACCATTCTAAATTTGGTTGAAATATTCTCATAAATTTTTATTTCAATTTTAATTTGTAAAGAATTAAATGGGATGTCCCTATCATTAAAGATTCATCAATTTCTTTCTTTCCATAAATTCTAACTCATCTTAAATGGGCTAGCCTTCCATATTCTAGCCCAAGTGGAATTAAAAAATAATTATATTCCCAATTGATAAATAGAGATATTAGATATTGTGAGAGGCAATTAGACCATTCTAACTCACAACAATGCTAATTCTAGAACTTAGAAGAATATGACTAGTTGAGTAATAGGTGATTGGAAGATTATTTAGTAGACATACATAGTAGACACCTAGATAGATATGTAAAGACAAATGTGTGAGGTCTATATCCCATAAGTATTCTCATATGAAATTTCATCTAGGAAAATGCACTAGCTCTTGGGAGGCATGATTTCCCCAACACAATCTAGAAAGCGAAGCTAACGAATTTGATATTAAATTTTCCATCTGATAACCTGAGTTGATTGAATAGTAACCAATATGGCTAAATATTTTATATAATATTATCCTTATCCTATGTGGTATAGAATTTTTACTTGTGGAATTAATCCATTAAAATCGTTTTGATTTTATGTGGAATGGGAGTCAAATCGAAATTATTCCAAGTCCACTATAAGCCACTTGGATAATCCACATGGTTCAAATAATTAATCATATAACGACCCTAGATATCTTCTATGATATATTTACATTCATATAATTCTAAATAGCTAATTAATCATTTATTTTCACTTTCCATTCTAAATAGCCCAAGACCAGTGATATGTAGTGAGTGATCTACTTTTAAGCATGAAGTTTCAAATATGAGAACCACCAGGTGGGTTAGCATTGATTAGAATTTTGTCTTGATCATTTCAGTCAAGGTATTTGTTTCTTAGTGTTTATCTCCAATACACATCAATCTCGTCATACATGTTCTAGATCAACTTGGTGTAGAAAGTATGATTCCATTTTGATAAGACTTTAACTCATGACCCATCAAGACCTTTGGGAAGACATATAGTGACCCATTTAATAAGAGGAACACACGTACTTTCATTCAAACCACCCCATAATATTTTCTTTATTTTTTTATCTAAATTGTGAGAGATCCTTAAGAGGATCAATAAACAAGACATCATATAGATTAGAATGTATTATATCATAGCTTTAAGCATTAAGATTCTTCCATCTAATTTCAAACAATTCCTTTCCATGAAGTAAATTTTTTTTGGCAAGCACTAATGTTGTCCTTTCATAGATTAGTATTTAGATCCTCTTTAATTATCTATCTTGAGTCTAAAGTATAACCAGCCAACTTATCTCTGATGACAGATCATCTTCTCCGAGGAACGCCCTTTCATAAATGGAAGTGCCATTGGTGAAGTATTATTTTGTGATAAGAGAATTATGTATAATTTAAACCCCACTCCATACCTGAAAACTTGCTTTAGCCTTAACTACATGGCCCAAAGCCTTTGCCCTAAACATAAAAAGGAAAGGGGATAAAGGATCCACTTGACACAATCCTCTAGATACCTCAAATAAGTCACATAGAGAAATACTAATCAATATGGAGAAAAAGGTGTGGATATATAATTGAAGATCCAATCTTGAGCTAGTCATTCTAAAACCAAATTTACAAAGCACCATCATAAAAAAGGGTAAAACACTCTATCATGTGCCCTATTTACATCCAAATTCAATATCATGTTTTTTCTTTGAGCATTCAATCAAATAAATAGCTTCATGAGCTATTATAATACCATAAAAAAATCTTTGACAAGGAGTGAAATTTTGTTTTCTTTTGTGATATAAGCTTGGGGAGAATTCCTTTCAATCAATTTTTAATGACCTTCAAAATAATTTTATATATTATATTGTAGAGATAAATAGGGAAAAGGTTAGTAAAAGTGTTGTAAGATGATGTCCTTGAAATGAGAAAAATATTTGCAACATTTAGATGTCTAAGAAATTTATTAAATATTCTTGAATCTTCAACAATATTATGGATTTTCATGATAATAATAAACCGACACTTTCGATATAATGTATTGTAGAAACATTCATCCCTAAATCTTTATTTGGGGGAATTTAGAAAGTTACACATATAACTTCTTCCAACATGATTGGTGCCATGAGAAAGGAACTATCGTATGTTGAAACCACACAAGGAGTATTTTTAAATGTTGATATTTCAAATACGTATGTACCATCCTCAAACACCAATATTATTTTTGGTGAATAAATTGTGTTTGGATATCCATGAGGATATCTAAAATGCCACCATCCTCTATAATTATTGATTCAATTCTATTTTGTTCTCATCTAAAATTTGAAGCATTATGAATAAATTTTATATTTAAACTTTCCTCTTCAAGCCATGTTTCCCTAGAATTTCATTTCTAGAAGATCTTCTCCCTCACCAAAACCTCAATGTTCTACCAATAAATATTTTTATTTCAATTAATATTCTTGAAACATTCCCTTATGTATAATTTTTTTATTAAGATCTTCTAGATCTAATTCAATTCACTACTTGTCATGAAAAGCATTTTTGAAAGTGGTCTACTCCAATCCCTCAATTATTTCTTTCAAATTCAATTTTTTGAAAAGAAAAATATTTTAGAACCCTTTTGTGTAACAATTACTATCAATAAATCCTTGATTAACTCCAATCCCTCAATTATTTCTTTGAATTATATACTCATGAATTAAATTCAGAAATTAAAGTAGACAAAATATATTCTAAATCATAAATTAAGTTTAGGTTAAACTTCTGTAAATTATTAAAAGTTTTATTATAAATTTATAAATTAAATTATCAAATAAAAAATTTAAACTAAGTTAAATTACTAAAGTTTAAATTGGATATCAATATTAGAAAGTAAAAATGAATATATGACAAACATGTGAACATATGAAAATTCCTATGTGCAAACCTTTGCCTGACTCATCCCTATGCACCTCACATACTACACATCCTCCCTAAAAAATAAATTGTAACTAAAGCTTCACAACCATCTATTTGATATTATAAGACTCCTTATAAGTTCACTAAGAGTGACACTCTAAGAGAGAAAATAGTGAAGCACTTTTAGCCTTTATGGCAGTTGGAACCCCTTTTGTTAAATCAAATCTAGGAATTCTATCATGATTGCATGAGAGTCAAATTCTTAGTCTAAAAATCTTTCAAACTCAAAATAGAAATTAATTAAGAAGCTCAATTTTAACAAATATGCACGAGAGTCAAATTTATAGTCACAAATGTCTAGTGAAGTGTTCAAATAGAGTTAGTTCATTCAAAACACAAATTAATGAAGAAGCCTAGTTTTAAAAAACATGCACGCGAGTCCAATTCCCAACCTCAAGTGCCTAGTGACATGTTCAAATATACTTAATTCACTCAAAACTTAATATTTGAAGAAATTATAGTGAAAATCAATCTACCATTCCCTAATACCCCTAACACGATGAACTAGCCAAAGAAAAAAATTTAGTCCACCCATGACTCAAGCTTTTAGGAAATGAGTGAGTACAATAGTGACCAAGTGGGGCGAAGTAAATCACAAGTCCAAAATTCCTATCTTTGAGCTATAAGTAGATTTTCAAATCCAATCCTATTCAATGGATAACACGCCATTTTAGAATTTGAAGTAGTTACTCTTGTGTAAAAATATAAAATTTTCAAAATAAAGCTTAAGTAGGGGAGAGGGTTCGTCAGTGGCACGGGGTCACATAGTGGGGACATAAGTAGTCCCCCATGTGCCCCAAAATAGAGTTTCGTAACATCCAATTGTAAAAAATAAAAATCCATAAAGTCAACAAGAGTAGTCGAATCACTGTACCATCAAAAATTGTATTGTAATCAATTTATATTTGTTTGAAATGCAAATAGTTATTCATAGTCTTACATGTCAAAGAATATTCAAAGCACATCTAACACCACAAATATACAAGCCATATTGCTTGTTAATGGCATGTAGCATTAAAACATGGAGCCAAAATATAAAATTAGTATAACTCACACACCCTTTAAATATCACCACTTGCATTACATCACCACCAATATTTTCATAGATCTAATACCATGAGAACTACTAAGATCCAAGACTTTCCCATCATCAAATCCAATCGAACCCACCTCCTATCCCACTTTGCCAGCAACACAAAACTCAAAGGAAAATCAATCATTTAGATGTGTCCCATTGGTCAAATCCCAATGCACAACTACTGGTGCATTCTCCTCTTTTGCCACCTGCAACCACCAAAATAATGGTATTAAAGCCACAAAAATCACCTAAGAAGAAAAAAATCACTACATGCCATAAATACATACAAACTCTGCAATTGAAGGCACTGAAACAAATTTTCAAATTTGAAAAAGGAGGACAGAAAGTAAAGACTCCACACTAAACTAGCATTGAACATATAAAGAGATTTACAAATTCAAAAATACATTACTCAATCTTTGGAAATCTCCATTTAGCACATCTCACTTTCATATTCAGTTCTACATTTTCTTAGAGGTAGATGAAGAAAGAGGAGAAGCAGCAACAACAACACGCTATCAAGTTAGTATTCTACTACTACTAATTCTTTATGCCTACAAATGCTAATCTATTGTATGGTACGTAAATGTTTTTCACAATATTGTAAATATTTGGGGTTTCACCCTCATACTGTTTACCTTGGGTTTTTCATTTATATTCTTTATGTCAGAACAAAAATATGGTGTATGCGATGTAAATGTTTGTCACAACAACCTGTAACTCAATATCTAGGGTTTCAACTTACACTATTTATGAATGTCAAGTAATTTTAGTTCAATTTCTAGGTTTCTTTTATGTTCTATATGCCTAGGATTATAGATCAGTTCTATGCACTACAAATGTTTATCACCCACTAACCTGTAACTCAATATTTGGGGTTTCAACTTACACTATTTATGAATGTCAAGTCATTTTAGTTCAATTTTTGGGTATTTTTTATGTTCTATATGCCTAGGTATATAGATTAGTTCTATGCACTGCAAATGTTTGTCACCCACTACCCTGTAACTCAATATCTGGGGTTCCAACTTATACTATTTATGGATGTCAATGCATTTTTTTTCCTTACAATCTGATTGTTACACCCTATTCTTTATGCCTTGTACTGCCAATATAATTGGTCAATATAACTTGTAATTCATTATTTGGGGTTTCAGATTATACTATTTATGAATTTCAATACATATCTAATTAAATACAATGTGATTTTTCCACCCACTATGCTCTAGGTGCATAACATCAACTTCTTTCAGTCCAATTCCAATGCTTTCATTTATATTTTATATGCCTAGGAATGACAGTATGTTCTATGATGTGTAAATTTTTCTCACACAAACTTGTAACTTAATATTAGGGGTTTTAACTTATACTATTAATGAATGTCAATGCATTTCAGTTCTTTACAATGTTAATTCCAATCTACTGAAGTGCATAAGACCAAATCCTTTCAGTTCAATCCAAAGTATTCTAAACTTGTGCATTCAAACAAAGTAGTAAGATCAAATATAAATCGAACAGTTACCAAATTTTACATTATAAACCACCAACACACAATAAAGAAAAATAATATGTTCATGCATCACTCTGACTTTAAGGGTTTTCATTGATGGTTGTTATCATTGTTTGAAACATGTTTCCTAATGTGTGTAGGTGCAATATAAAGTTGATATGAGGACCACACTAATGAAGAAGAGAGCCATGACAAGGTGGCATGTAGGTAAAAGAGGGTTTACATTCCCCTCTGAAGAAGAACTAAAAGTACAAACAAAGACACTTGTGGTAATTACTGCTCCAACAAGTAGGCAAACAACAACAACAGGACAACATGAATTATCAATGAATGAAATACTAAATCAACAACCTAATGACATGATGAACAACTAGCTTGAGGAACTTAATGAAGTCCTAAGTTTTCCCTTGATCCTTAGCCCACCATCTTGGTTGGAAAATGGATCTATGAATATGGGTAATGATAGTCTATGTCTTCCCTCAGCCCCTAGCCAATTGTCTTGGTTGACAGAGAGATCTATGAATGTGGGTAATGACAGTCTAAGTCTTCCCTTAGCCCCTAGCCAATTGTCTTGGTTCACAGAGGGAGCTATGATTGTGGGTAATGGGTTTAAGTCTTCCCTCGACCCCTACCCAACCGTCTTGGTTGGAAGAAGGAGCTATGAAATTGGGTATTGACTTGCATTGATAAGAACAACAAGGAACTTATTCATTTCCATCTCCACCTACCACATTTCCCATACCACAAATGTTAAATTACTATGTAGATTTCAACAAGGAAACTCAAGGTATTGGCAAGGAAGAGGAGGATAAAATTGATAGCCATGATTAAAACAATCGAATCCTAATATGTTTTGACAATCACTAAATTTGTGAAGGAAAGAGAGTAGCTCAAACATTTAGAAAAGAAGGAAAGAGAGTAGAAGAGGGAGCAAGAGATAGTTTAAAAGAAACAAGATAGGAAGGAAAGAAAAATCGAGGTGGCTCATAGTTCTATGTAGTGAGAAAGATAAATAAGAAGTCCTACGAACCTGTTACTAGAGAACCATGCCTTGTTTTGGGAAATATTGAACATATACATCCCTTTGTTCGTTGCTGGTGATGTCAGTTCAAGTCTTAGCCCAAATGTAAGTTGCACTCCACTTTGTGCTGGAAATAATTATTTAGCACCGTTGCATGTAAGTTACAATCAATTTACAAATACAAACCCAAATCATGTAATGACAACTCAAAATGTAGCAGAAGGAGATGAGAACACATCTCTAGATATTTTTCTTGGCATGCTTGATTGAGGTTGGGAGGGACCATCCCTACAACTCGATGAATTATTGGCTACTTTTATAATATATGTTCTAGACTGCAAGATATAGTTCAATTGCTGGCTTTTTACTTTTGTTGTTGGGGATTGTAATATCCTATTATTAACCAGAAATTTTTTCCCACCACATCACCATGCCACTTGTGCATCTGCCAATTTTGTTTTCTTTTTTTAATTTCAAGCACCGCACCACCTGTCACACATTGATTCATCCACAGTGTTCCTTATGGGACCATTTTGGGGTTCACTTGATAGTGGATCCCATCTACCTCCTTCGTTAGTGAAAAAATCCATGTGTGTTGGATTGGATGAACACATGGCTTCTGACCACTTTTCCACCCCAAACGACTAGTTGAGAGCATTAATCACTTGCCGCCTCCTTCATTACCTCAACTGAGCAACTTTCCTTACGCATCCCTTCGCAGTTACTTGGCCAGACAAGTGCATAATTCAGAGATCAAGGTTCATTCAATGCTTCAAATTCTCGCATATCTCACTCATTGTCATTCCTTTTGTTTGTGTTTATTCTGGAGTGTTCATTTGTTACACACCCACACTGGTTTAGCTCTTGGAGAGGTTTCATTTCACCAAAGAATACTTAGTGTTAAACCATGTTGCATATAGTGCCAACTTGAAAAGTATAATGAAACCAAGTTTAACACTAAAATGCTCTTTTGAAAAAGAAGTTTCTTGAATGCTAGAACATCAAATGATACTAAAATTTTATGTCATATGTTATGTAAATGTTGTTTCCAGCATTATTCACATTCCTATATCATGTCTTTGTTATTAAATGAATATGTTTATGGGCGTACTTAGAAATATGATGTACATGTTGGCAATGTAGTGTAATTGCTTGTAAATGTAAGTCTTCTTAATTATGTATTGGAACCTTTTTTTATGGTGATTGCTTGATTATGCTGAAATGTACAACCCACTTCACATAACAATTACATCTATACAAAAAATTATGCATTAACATCCACAAACAATATCACTTAAATCCACATATAGTCATGTACAAAACACTGGCAACATCATTTACATGATATAGAATGTATGAACAACAAAAACCTCTTATGTATAATATAATGAATTTGGTGATGGGACAGTCTTGGCTCTTAGTTTTTCTTGTTGTACTGGATCTATAAAAATATTGACAGTTATATAATGCAAGTGGTGATATTTAAGGGGAGTGTGGGTTATACTAATTTTATATTTTGGCTGCATGTTTTAATGCTATGGGCCATTAACAAGCAATATGGCTTGTATGTTTGTTGTATCACATGGGCTTTGAATATTTCATGGCATGTAAGACTGTGAATAAATATTTGTGTTTGGGACAAATATAAACCAATTATAATATAATTTTTGATGGTACAGTGATTCAACTACATTTGTTGGATTGTGTGTTTGTGGTATTAGATGGGATTTGAATATTGTTCTCCTATATTATATCATGGTGTAATGTTATATGTTACTAATAAATATTTTCTTTAGGTATTACCAAAATTCTCATATTTAAAACTTAATGTGTGTGTGTGTGTGTGTTTGAATTGTGATGTAATCCTTTTTGCTAAGGTTTGTAGTGGACATTGAAAGAATTTTATCTTAAATAGTCACATGAAATTCCTATTGTTACATGTTTGAGTTTGAAAATATATGTTCAACTCAGCATTGGAGAGGATTCATTTCACTAAAGAAATTGTAGCATTAAACCATGTTTCATCTACCATCAATTTAACAATTATAATGAAACAAAGTTGAACACAAAAATTCTTTTGTGATAAACAAATCTCTTCAACTATTATTGGTTTTCTCAAATGCTATCCCCTATTATTTAGTTATTCATTGTACAATAATTCAATCTACAATTTGGTTTTTATATTTGATTGTTACTATGAAATATGGAAAGGGTTTGACTAGTTCTCTTTTGGATGGCTTTTTGTCATGCACTTCTATTCGTGTGTTCTTCATTGCACAATCATTCATCGTGTAGATTTGTATTTCACAATTGATTAATGCATGTACATATATATGTATGTACATAGATTAGTGCATGTTCATATGTATGTACATACAGTAATCTATATACATACATATCCATGTACATATATATGCATGTGCACAAGAAATTTGCACAAACATTCACTCTTCAATTTCAACAGAATTTTTCCATGCACTTGTATTGTTATGTTCTTCACTGCATAATAATTCATTATGTAGATTTATTTTTTACAAATATTTAGTGTACATATGTATATCTCTATGTAAATATGTATGTACATACATATATATGTGTATATGTATTTACATATGTATATGCACATGTATGTACATATTGCATATATACGTATGTACATATAGACATACACATATATACATATATACATATAAATAGATATATAGATACATACATTTATAGATAGATTGGTATGTAGTTAGATTTATAGGAATAGATAGATATATACATGTAGATAGGTACATTTGTATATAACTATGTGAGCTGAAAATTGAATGAAGACAAATTTTGGCTAAGTATGAGAGGAAATAAAAATAAGAAATTGAACCCATTATAGTCATAGTGATGCTTGAACATAACCATACTTTTCCTTGAAAAAGTGACTATGTTTAAGAACACAAAATTTGCAAGTGTTCATAAACACCCTAGATTCCATACACTTCTTCGAGCACATTGTGGATGCACCAAGAAAGCAAGAGAACCTTCAAACTATGGAAAACCACAAAATTTGTTCAAAATCATTGACACAAAAACACAACCTTCAACTTATGGAAGACAACACACCCATTACAAATCAAGTAAATAGTATGAAAAAAATTGATAACTGACAGGAAACAATGGTACAACCTTAGTGAGGTTAAAAACCTCACCTCTATAGTAGGGTTTTGGCTGATAATGTGTCTTGTTGCACTCACCTATATCTTGACTTCCTACAAGAAAAAATGAAAGGAGGGATCAATCAAAGACATTTAGCAGTGTTTAGCATAATAAACATAGAATGGTAAATAAAGTGTATAACTTTCGATTGTAACTCACCATTAGCGAGGCTTAGAAGGAAGAATGGAATGAGCCAAACATGTATTGAATTTGTGTATTGATCAAGTAGAGTGAACAAGAAACAAAATGGCCCCTAAAATATAAACTGAATGTACCATAATATTTACAAATATATATACATACACACATATATATATATACATACATACATATATACATATATACATACATATATATATATATGTATGTATATATATATATATATACGTACATGTATACATACATATATACATACATATATACATACATATATTAGATTTAAATGAAGAAATTGAAGAATAGTTCAAGATTAGATTAGACAAAAACATCCTTTAGAAGAGACAGGCATTGCTAGGCATTAATAATTGAACATTTACATCACATACAAAAAATTGCAATTCTCGGGCATGTAAAGAATATAAATGAAGAACCCAATGTAAATAGTATTAGGTTGAAACCCCAGATATCCAATGGTAAAATAGTAAAAAGTAAGTTGCAGAGTTAATGTTTGTGCAAAATGGATCCATTAGGAACAACATGGACCAATCAATGCATGACTGGTGGCAGGGTGGTGGAACTTTAAAAAAAAAAATGGCAGATGCACAAGTGGTAGGGTCACATGATAGGAAATTATGTTAAGGTTTTTGGTCCACCTAGTACTCCATTTGGACCTCCAAATATAGGGTGTACAATAGCGCCTCAATTGTAAAACAGTTTTTATCCATAAAGTCAACAAAAGTAGTCAAATCACTCTATTGTCAAAAATTATATTATAATTGGTTAATATTTGTCCCAAAAACAAATAGTTATTCATAGTCTTATATGTCATAGAATATTTAGAGACCATATAACACCACCAACATACAATCCAATTTTCTTTTTAGTTGCCTATAGCATAAAAAATGTAGTCAAAATATAAAATTAGTATACCCCGCACTACCCTTAGATCAAAATGGAAAACACAATTTGCATAGCATATAATAGATTGGTATTTGCATAGCAGACAACAAATTGGCATTCACAGGCATAAAGAATTAATAGCAGTAGAATACTTGTAACTTTATAGTGTGATGTTGTTGCTTTTTCTATTTCTTCCACTACCTCCATGTAGATATGAATATGAAAGTGAGACGGGGTAAATGGAAATTGGAAAAGATTGAGAAATATATTTCTGAATTTGTAAATCTCTTTATATGTACAATGTTGGTTTGGTATGGAGTCTTTAATTTTTTTCCTCCTTTTTCAAATTTGAAAACTTGTTTTAGTGCCTTCAATTGCAAATATTATTTGTATGTATCACATGCATCCTTGTTTTCTTCTCGAGAGATTATGGTGGCCTTAACACATTTTTTTTGGTGGTTGCAGGTGGCAAAAGAGGAGAAGGCAACAATAGTTGTGTGCTAGAATTTGACTAATGGGACAAATATGAATGATTCATTTTCCTAGAGTGTTGTGTTGCTGGGAAAGTGGGACATATCAGAATGGTTAATTTTCCTTGACTAGTGGTAGGCAATAAGAATTGAAGTCATGCCATGTACATATGTTGGCATATATATAGGGAAGAGAGCAAAGACAATTTAGATATACATTACATATATATATATATATAAATATTTATAAATTTAGATATATATACATATGTATATATAGATATATATGTAATTATATATATGCATATATGTCTACTTATATATATCTACATATTTGTATATATATGTATATATATATATATATATATATATATATATATATATATATATATATATATATATATATATATATATATATATATATATATATATATATATATATATATTTCTGAATAACAAACAAATATTAAAAGAAAATTGCAGAGTTAAAGTTTGTGCAATGACAAGCACATGAATAGAAGAGCATTTAACCCACTAATTGAGAACTAGTCAAACCCTTTCCATATTTTGTAGTAACAATCAAATATAAAAAATAAATTGCAAAGTGAATTATTGTGCAAGGAAGAACAAAATA
>VDFB02241761.1:0-27686 GCA_007258455.2 Sequoia sempervirens
AATTTCATGTTCTCACTATAATACAATTATGTTTTAATCATATCAGAAACAAAAGAATTCTGTTTACAAACAGAAATAATTAAATTAACTTAACAGTGCAATTAAAAATTACAGAAGACCATATACGAATTAATAAATAATTAAATATATATATAAATATATATATATATATATATATATATAAATTTAAATACTTATCAACCATTGTCATTTAAAGAAAAGACTTTTCGTTTAAATTAAACGCATATTGAAACCCATTTAAAATAAAAATTACAAGCAAAATTAAAGGCCATCCGGCACGGACAGTCCACGGACTGTCACAGCAGTCCGACGGACTGCCGTGGACAGTCTACGGACTGTACGCAGCAGTCCGAAGGACTGCCGTGGACAGTCCTTAGACTGCCGTGCGAAGCCTCGGACGGCCGAATGGTGGGTACGGCCGAGGCCGAACCACCATTCGGTCGGCCCAAAACAAAAACAAAAATTAAAATTTATTTAAGCCGTGGGAACACGGCCGAACACAGGGTTAATGGAATTTCATAAATATATATGTATAAATATAATTACATTTATATATTTATATAATATATATATATATCTTCATCTATATATATTTATACATATATATATATGTATTTATATATTTCAAATACAAAGCCTGATAACATAATGGATATATATAAACAGGGAAAAAATATACAGATACAAAGTTCATATTTAAGAAAATTATTTCTTTTCCCAGTACAATACAACAGTAACAGTGTTTATTCCCAAACCCAACCAAAATTCATTTAATTAGACAACAGTCCCAGACATTTCTAAGGATTCAAGAATCTTCTTTATGCATTAAATTTCAAATCCAGGAGAAAATTTCATTCACAACAAAGAATTCTTATTTCTTTTGATACTAAAGAAAGAAAATAATTTAAAAGAAGAAGGAGAACCTGGCGTCCTGTGCCTGGAGAAAACTGTAGAAGCTTTATCCTTCTGGCCGATCCAATCCTCCACTAATGATTGTTTCCAGCCATACCTCCCAGATCCTTCCTCAAACTTATATCTTATTCTTCAACGAATTCACCAGAATAATAATAGAAAAAGAATGCAAATCTATGACAAAAGAAAAGTGAATCCAAATTTCTCCAAAATCTGTTGTAAAGAGAATGCAACCCCCTACCAACAAAATCCCCTAAATAAAATCACACACAAAAAGTCTCTTCCATTTCCTCTTCTTGTGGATACCAAAAGTCACTTCTCCAAAAATAAAATTTAAATACATTCAAATCCACAAAATTGAGCTTTTTATTTGTTTATTTATTTATCATCTCCACAAATACTTAAATTAATTAAATACATGCACATTAAAATAATTACAATCAACCATTTGCAAAATTTTCTTCAAAACACATTTAATATTTTCGCAACTACTTCAATTTATTTATTTATTTATTATTACTTTATGCTTTCTTTATTTTATTTTTTTCATATTCTCCAGTTCTCTTCGACTTCCAAATGCTCTATAGGTGTAGTTTCATTTCTTGCTTTAAAACACTTCAGCTTCCTATCTCCTTATCCATTTAAATTTCTTATTATAATAATTATCTTTTCAAGATTATTTTGTTCATAATTATTATTAACTTCAACAATTTAAATAAATTTATCTAATAATATCACTTTTACTTTTAATGAATTAGTTTAATTTGATCATTTGTTCTAAATCATTTGATTATTATTTTAAATAACCTTGCAAATCACTTATGATTTAATTAATTATTTAAACATGATTACTAACATATTATATTTTTCACACAATCAAATAACACAGTAATCAATGAAGCACACACAATTACTCACACACAAGTCCAAAACAACCGACACGGAGGGGCATTACATTTACTTTAGTTGGTAGGATTCATGATTGGTGATAAAGAAACTAGCAATATATGAAGATGAAGAGGTAAATGATCAATTTTTTTAAGGGATAGTTCAATGGTAAGAGAAACAATGAAGTAACAATTAACATGGTTATAAGATGATAGTAATCAGAATGAAGGAAACCTACAGATGATTGGAGCTTTATTACAATCATAGAATGAAAGTTCCTTTGTAAAGATACATATCATGTACATATGCATTACAAGGGTAAGGGACTATAGATTATGATATAAAATAACAGTCATGCACAAATGATAGTTAGAGGATCAACAAGCATTACAAGGGTAAGGGACTATAGGTTATGATATAAAAGAATGGTCATGTTCCTATTCTTTTGTAAGCTATTGAACAACATAAAGACAAGGTTTTTGAGTAGATTTTAGCTACTTCCTTTCTCTCTTAGCGATGTATTGTAATATTTTCAAGTTCTTTCATGTTGGGATAGAAAATTGTAACTCCGTTTTCAAGCTTACACAACTAAATGCAATATCTTTTTAATTAATAAAATAAGCTATTTTTACCTTCTCATTGTTTTATTGTACAAATATTTTAGATAGTTGATAAGTAATTTTTTTTATTAATGAAAACCAGTAAATAAAAATGACTAAATTAATGACTAAATATATGACTAAAACAATAACTAAATATATGACTAAATATATGATTAAAGTAATGACTAAATTAATGACTAAATATATAACTAAAGTAATGACTAAGTAAATGACTATAATGAGCAAATAAATGACCAGTTAACAAAAATCAATGATTAAATATATGACTAAATTAATGACTAAATATAAAACTAAATCAATGACTAAAGCAATGACCAAATCAGTGACTAAAAATTAATGACTAAATAAATGACTAAAATAATTTAGTCATAAATTTGGTTGTGTTATAAATGACTAGCAATAAACTATTAATAGTCACGTGACTAAAATTAGTCATTTATATGCAATTTTGAGTAGTTTATTTAGTCATATATTGTTGTTTGTGTACTAGTGGCTCCAAGGTTTGCACTTGCTTCCTTTCTGATCTCAGATTCTGAAACTCCCAAATTCAACCTATAGGTGAGTTTCCGTGAAAATGACAACTTTGTGATGCAACCTTGCAACTTTTGCAACTTTGTCCTCCAAGTGATCTTCAAGTCTACAACCTAGATCTGTAATCACAAATATGGAAGAGAGAAAAAACTTGTTGATTGTTAGTAAATGGGGGTTTTCCTTGGTCAAACCCCTTGTTGGTAATTAAACCTTGAAAAGAAATAGAATAATGAAAGAAATGGTGAATGAACAACATGCAATGTTACAACTCATCAAATCCTTGTGAAATCTACAAACTTGTGTGCAATTGCTGCAATGGAGATGGATCTTGAATGCTTGAAAGATAGGACTTAAATTGCTTTGCTTGAATCAAAACCCTACATCACAAATGTTAGCACAACACACATGATGCAAGAAGCTCTTTGATATGATGCTTGAATCTTGAAATGGCTCCAAATGCTTGATGAATCTATTCTTGAATGCTCTTGTAAACTCAATTATGTTATGATAAAAAATCTCACAAAAGACTTGGATTGAAATGAATGAAGGAACCTTGTATTTGTACTTACTTATGCTTAATACCCCGAAATTATATTACACCAAGCCGACATATGAATTCATTAAATAAAGGAAGCTAAATCCTACCAGAATTTGAAATTAAATCTTGAAAATGACTCAAGGACTAAGATGCCCTAGGTGGTGTCTTAGTCCCAAGTTCTAAAAACTTGAGGCATAGACACCAAAAAGGGGGCCAAATTAGGATATCTCAAAATCAGGGTCCTGAAAGCCTTGGGGGACTAAGATGCCCTAGGTGGCGTTTCAGTCCCGACCCAAAATTCAGGGACACACATATGGAGTCATTAATTTATGCATTGGGGAATGTCGGGATTAACTAGAAAAAGATGTAATTCATAGGGCTTATGAATGCAAAATAAGACCAATTAAACCATAAATGAGCATAAATAAAGCAAGGCAGGCCCAAACAAGTGTGAAAATGCATGGGTATGCATTTTACTACACTACATTTATATACAAACCATAATAATGAGTTAGACCAACATGTTTGTTTCTACTTGCTTTTTTCGCTATGTTTTTTATTTTTTATTTTAGTTTGAGGTAGTAAGGCTATTCATTTTTGTTTACCTTGATTAGAGACTGATTTTACATATTAATTTATAATATATTTATAATATTTATGAAAATAAAATATTCATGGAGATAAAAGATCACATGGAAAGACAATTGAAAATGAATATTTAATAGATTTTATAATGAAATATAAATTGAAATTTCAATATTTAAAAAGTTATAATACAAATATAGTGAGATTGTTCAATTATAGTTTTGAGTTATCAAGGTATAAACCTCTATTATGTTGTTGAATGTTCAGGTTCCATCTTAACCTCACCTGTTCATAATTTGGATGAAAAAACTTATTCTAAATTTTATAATAAAAAATAATCGACAAAATAAATCCGAGAGGATAAGGTTCAAAATCTTGAGGAGTATAAGGGAACCTAAACAATTTCAACCTTGGTAGAAAGAAAACCGGCTATTTACCGCCTGCTGATCCTATAGCTTGAAAATGATATTAATATTAACAGTATGCTACATAGTCAAAACTCACGTTCAGATGAGTACGCTGATCCTATAGCTTGAAAATCATCACAGAACTTGCCGGTTATTTATTAAGTAACCTTCACTCAGAAGATTTGTTGCTGTACAAAGATGATTACGTATGTATAGACATACAATGAATACTCATGTTCGGCCATTATGTATCGTGTTCCAGTTTGCTTGCACCAACTTTATTGTACTACGAACAAATAACCATTAATAAACTATTGAGGTGTCATACAAGCATAAGCTTAGGAAAAAGATACTTTCTTCCATTCATAACGTCATAATCTTATCTGGTACTTCATAGGCAGCAAACCTATCTATGATTCTCTTTCTTTGTTCCGTGTTGTTCCACACACCATCGAATCTTCACCGTAGAAACACAAAGAAGCTTTCCGCACGACAGCTGTTTAGTGTCGATAAAATCATCAACGACAGGCTTTTGTAATTACAAATGCAGTTACGACAGCTGCTTGATGCCAGTTGCAACTCTTACGTAAATATTCTTTTCGTAATGTTACAAAGTACAAGGAAAGTTAGGTAGACGAGGGTCCCATCTTGAATATTTGAGTTCCAATTTCATGCTCTGGTCAAAGCACATTAGATATTTGAGTCGCTGAATATGGGATGGATAAATCAAAAACAACAAATAGCACAGAAGTCCTTGACAACCATTTTACGAAATTGAAATTTAATCAAAGATTTATCCAACATCGTATGGTTTAGCAGAATGTAAAGTAGATGAGTAAATTCAAGTTATGTTGTGCAAATACCTCAACTTCAACAATTTAATATGATAAGTTCTGTTTTAAATTAGTTTTTTTTTTTTTTTTTTTGGTCCTTAGGGCTTTCCATTTAAAGAGTACAGCACTTTGTAAATGTTGCTTACTTTATCAAAAACATGATAAGTCCATGACACTGTATGACTATTCAATTAATTTATATAATATAGAATCAGGAATGAAGATGGTGTTAAAATGAATAAGATAATCTAAAAAGTTGAATATTTTAGAAATTAGAGAAGCAATTAGAGTGTAAGAAAAAATAACATTCAATTGTAGAATTTAGAATTTTCATTTGTAAATATGAGGTTGTTCATTACAAACAACAATGTTGTAATTGTTGGATTGAATAAACAAGAAAGCTAGATCAGTATAATTTTCTTCAATCATTTCACTCTATTTTATACTCTATTTTTGCCTTTGTTGTTGTTTGTTTGTTTTGTATATATTTTTGGTTTGTTTCTACATGGTACCAAAGCTAGAAAATTTCTAATAAGGCTAAGATATTGCTGAGTTGATATTTGTTTAATCAGATAAGATTTAAAGTGATTTATTCTATTTGCTTGAGAGGAGTTTTATTCTAATATGGGTTCTACAAATCAAAGTTTTCCAATCTTTAATTGAAGTTGTTTAATAGATTGGAATATTGCAATAAAGAATGATTTGAGACAAAAGACTCTATGAAGCATAGTGAATAAAGAGATTGGGGAACCTCAACAAAAAAAAAAAAGAGTTATGAAAATGCAAGTTGAAGCAAGCTAGAGGAATCATTGGTAATGCTTTGAGACCAATCTCAATAGAAGATTTGTTAATGTTGATAATTACATATAGCTATAGCAAAATTTAGAATATTATGAAAATACAAATATTGCTAGTATGTTTAGTATAGAAGAAAAATTGGTGCACTTAAATCTTTCAAAATTTCAAAAATTATTGATTACTTTAATGAGGTTACATATTTAAAGACTTAGTTGAAGAAAATAAGTGTTGAATATATAAAAAAACATTTTTAATTAATTACAATGTTTGAAAGTAAGCTTCCCCCACCATACAAGGTATTTAAATAATCAAAGTAAAAGGGTTAATTCAATTAAATCCCAATACACTTGAGAATATTTTTAATCAATTTGGTAAGTTAGTTTTATATGAAGAAGTTCAACTTATTAAAGAGGGATAAATGAAGAAGAATCATGCATATGCAAATAAAGGTAAATCATTTTCTAGATATATTGATAAAAAGATCAAGAATTATAAAGGATGTAATGAATTTTGAAATGATGGTGATTCTAACTATTTTTCTAGAAATGATGGTGTATAAAACTAGTTGGAAAGAAAACTCATTATTTGTAGATATTATAGAGGAGAGAACCACATAGAAAAAAAAATATTCAAGAAGAAGAACAATGAAAGAGAACAATAATAGCCTAAGAAAGAAAGGTTAAAGGAAGGAAAGACAAACAGACATTTTTTTTCCATCTCCAAACAAGTAAAATCAAATATAAAGGTAACTTTTGAACCCTAAAATAAATGTAGAGTTAATGGAGGATACTTTTCTTTAGATTCTAATAAAGAATGTGTTATAACATAATGCATTTTAGATTTAGAATCATATTTTCATATGATTAGTAATAGATCCTTATTTGTGGGTTTTTATGAAAAGGAGAATTTAGATCAAGAAATTAGCATTAGCAATAAATAAAATTGCCAATTCTAGGAACATGGACTATTAGTGTACAACGAATGGAACTTAAAAAAAGTTATTGGTTGAAGGACTAGGGGTGAATCTTATTGCAATATATGAAATTTTTCAAGTTGGATATGATTTTTTTATCACTATTGATCAAGTTGTTGTTAGAGATAGAAAAGAACCAAAAAATGTTATTGCAATTAGAAAAAAATGACCATAAAGAGAGTCTCTTCAAATTTATTGGGTTTGTTGATAATGAATGCACACTCTCCCATGATTTTATTTATTAGAGTAATTATAAATCAAAATTTGGGCATGCTAGACTTGGACATATAAATTATAGATAATTGCAATACATGTTTATAATGAATATGGTTAGAGGATTAACAAATATTTTATCTTATAAATATGTATGTGAAGGATGTATATTAGGAAAAATCTATCAGGATCCTTTTGATTTAGGAAAAGCATGGAGATCCAATCATTCAATCCAATTCATTCATAGTAATTTATATTAACCAAGTTACCCTTCCATTTCAAGTGCTAGGTATCCTCTCATTTTTTATTGAGGATTGTAGTAGCGAGTGTGGGTCTATTTTTGTTAGAAAATATTTATATATCGCATTGTAACTATCTTTTAGTTGGTTGAACTAGTTGTCAATTACTAAAACACCTCATGCTTCCTATACCTTTCTATATATGTTGATGTATTGCGCGACTAACATATACAATTTAGTTTTATGCATTTCACCATCATTTGGTATCAAAGTGCAAAATTATGTTAGAATGTGCTAGATATTCTGGTAATTTCTACTAGATTCCAACTCCACTAACTGCATTGAATTCTCCTTCTACCACCACTATTTGTATTAAATTATCCATCTAGAATGTCGGTTATAGAAGACTAGAAAGAAACGTGAAGAGAATTCTAGAGATTGTTGTATACCCCTCAGACCTCTATAAAAGGAGGTGGTTGTTGTAAGTGTGGAATAAGTAATGAGTAAAATTGTGAACCTAGATCCTATACCTACAAGAGCACAACAAATAAAGACATTAATGAGATCAAATTCAAGTTACAATAGAGATTCCTCAAGAAATCCATTTGAATGTAAGAGAAAATGAATGAAATGAAGAACTCAATAAACTCAAACAAAGATATTAAATCCTATTCTAAAACAAAGCAAACTCTTAATCTCTTGAGGGAGTTGGTGCCAATTTGATGTAAAAATTGGCCCTTTCCCAACTCTAATGATGTGATGAAGATGATGTGATGAAGATTGTGATCCACTTTGTTGAATATTGATGAATGCTCCAAGACAAAATAAGCATAACCTAGCTATAAAACTCAATGAGATGGATGAAAATTGCTATGAATTTGAGTATAGTAAGTTTACTCAAGTTGTGGATGATAGAAATGAAGGATGGGCTCTCTATTTATAGAAGAAGGTAAAGAGAGAAAAGGAAAAAGAGATGAATGTGGGACTAATATTCAACCAATGAGAATAAGCCACATGTCATCATGTGAATGGTTGAGGAATGAGCACATTTTGGAGAATGTGCAAAGAGGGGGAAAATTCAAATTCAAAAGATGGCTTGAAGAATGAGGTGAAAGGTGAAGTTAATGCCACATGGATCAAGAAAAGGACACGTAAGATATTTTAAATGCTTTGTTGGATGTACAAACTCTTTTGGAGGGATGTTTGAAATTTGGGGAATATTCCAACCATTGATGCCTTTTTTGAATGAAATAGGAGAATTAATAAATCAAATAAATTGATTTATTGTGCAAGTGGCAAAAGCTAGAGGATTTGAGTGATTAGGATTAGCATTAATCATGATTTCTTTAATTTAAATGATGTTAGTTGATTTGACCATTTTGACTTAGATTTTAGGATTTAAATAACTCAAAATAAGAAGAGAATGAATTAGACTTAGTTAAATAAATATTTTTGATTTATTTAACCAAAGAGGGTGATGTTAGATTAAATTTGATAAATGTTATATTTATTTAATTTAATTAGCTGAACTTTAGAGATTTAATCAAATAATATGGATTATTTAATTAAACAAAGATAGGAAGATGAAATGACCTAGCTAATTACACAGAGACAATGATTTAATTAAATTGAGGGATTTATTTAATTAAAAGGGGAATTATGATGACTTTAATCAAATAAGGCTATTCAATTAAATGGTTAGACAGAGGGATAATTCAGGATGAAGTGATGTTTGTAGATTAAGATCGAGTGTGCGATATCAATCTATATATTTTCTATGTCTATTTTTCTCCCCTCTTTGAAGCGATGCACTTGTTGTGTTGGTTCAAAAAATAACCTTGCCATGATTAAAAATTAAAAATTCTCTAATTTTTTCAGATGCCCCATTGTTGCCCAAACTAAAAGAATTACGCTAGTATACTACCCCCTCGAGAGATCAGGCAAAGAGGTTTGATTTGAGGGTTGATCTCTTGACAAAGAGGTTCAAGATCAGTTCAACTCGAATATTTGATGTAGACAGATTTGATGATGTAGACAGTCATCATCCATGGTTAGCCTCATGCCTATTTTGATATATTACTCCCACTTGATCCTGATTTGTACCATGAAATTTACACTATTGATCATATAAATGAGATAATTATGAGATTTATATGCAATGGATGATATGGATGCATATGATATGATATGATGATGCTTTTATAATTATGCGTATGGGTGATAGATGCATGGTTTATGAAATTCTTAGAATAACCAATCTATATTATGCAATGATGGGGATTAATGCATGTGGTATGATTAATGTTTTCTATAATGGTATGATATGCATTATGCAGTATGTTGACAATTTGTGGATGCAGGATGGATGCATTAGTGATGATTTATGATTAACTATCATGGTACCATGTTAACACGAAAGGAAGTAGGAAGAAAATAAGATGATGACAAGAGACACCAATAAGCCAACTTTATTAGAGATGATAATGCTGATGATGATTTGCTTACTGAGGAGTTGGGATTTTTAAAAGGGCCAATTACCTTATGTTTGATAACACATGTAAGCACGATGCATTAGGGTATAAAGAATCAGGATGGCGTTGCACCTAGTGCGATGGAATTTGACTTGACAAACAGATAGGAGTATTCTTGTTCATACCCGACATACAAAAACTTTGCTAGGATGCACACAACAAAGCAAGTATTCACCAAGTTATATTACAAGAACATCCAACAAGCACTATAGACAAAAGATAATGGTTGATGTCACATTCCTTTCTCTGTAAATAATTTTGATTAGACATCATCGAGAGATAATTGGAGTGAGTGTAATAAGATAAATAAAAAAGAAAAGATCAAGTACACAAACAAGTCAATGTTCTTCATACTGCTAGCCAAGGGGATGTGTTTTGTTTAGGATAAGTATCGAAAGTGATATCCAAAATGATGCCCATTATCGAAATGATATATTCTAGGACATGCATTGTATAGGATGATGATGGGTTGATAAGTTGTTTCATAGGATTTTGATATAGGGTTGACTGACATGTTTGAAAATGATTAGGATTTTGATTTTGCATTTAAAAGTTTGAAGTTTGCTTTTGATTTTATGTTTGAAGTTTTCTTTTGTCAATTGTTGTACTTGTTTCACCAAAGGATAAGTGTGATGATTGATTATTGTGGGTGAAAGCGATATGGGATGGATGGTTTTGTATTTTCTAGAATATTTCAATGTTTTTAGTATTTTGAAAATATTGAGGTTGTTTTTGGTATTTTCAAGATTTTACAAATGTTTTGATTTTTTGAATGTTTTGGGGTTTTTTGAGATTTTATGAATGTTTTTTGATTTTGTGTCTTGGGGGCTAATCAAATATTAGCCTTGCCTATGTTTAAGCTTAGAGGCAAGGGTATGTAGGCCCTTAAGTGGTAAAAAATTTAGAAATATCAGAGTTAGGCAACTTGATGTAAAAATTTGAATAAGTTATCTATATTATTTCAAAAATATGTACGAATAGAATTTGTAGAAAAATGAATCTAGTTTCTAAACTACTAGGTTTATTTTAAAAAAAAATCTATTTGGTGAAAATTTGAAATTTCAATGCAGTAGTACTTAAATTTGAGGGAAAAAATAAGTAGGTGTAAATGACCACCTAACCACAATAAAATGATAATATTTTTTATAACATTTTAGATATAAGTAGAGGACTTATGTCTCGATGTGATGCATATTTTTGTAATTTTTTCCAAGTAAATAATTAATTATGAATTTTTTATTACAACTTTTTAAAAATATAAAAACTTGTATGTCTGACCACCTTAACTTGTCAAAATTAATGAAATTCAATTTTGTTTTTTTAATCCTATAGTATGCAAATCATAGAATGTGACACATTTTGGATTCAAAAAATGTGATACCGTTTGAAAGCTATAGATGTTTTTCAATCAACCTATCAATCAGGACTTTAGTCGTAATTCAAATAGAAAATGAATATTAATTACTTATTAAATTCAAAGTAAAGCATAATTTATATTGGTGGAAAGCTGAGAATCTCCTTTAAAACCATTTTCATTTCATCAATTTTGGGTAAAAAAAAGCCGTCAGCCACATACCCATCATATTGCCACTTTTTGGCCCATCATGATCCTGCACATACCTGCAATGTAGTTCGGATGACCAAGTTTTTGATTTTTTTGGGGATTATTTTTTTTCGCACAATTTCAACTTTTTGGATATGGATGTGCGTGATGATATTAGTGCTTTGTTTTGGTATTTTGTTGAAAACCAAGCTAAGGTTGATTGATCAGATTGATGGATTGATGATGATAACATTGTTGAGGATACACAATAGTGCAAGGATAGTGTAAAGCAACACAAGGATTTAGGATGGATATCCCAAGATGATGTGGGATTGATTGGATTTGATGATGATAACATTGTTGAGGATCCACAACAATGCAAAGATAGTGTTAAGAAACACAAGGATTGGGAAGGATATCCCGAGATGATGATGGATTGATTGGATTTGATTTGATCAAGATTGATGAAGCTTGGTTTGGAACAAAAGTTGTTTTGGATGATTTGATGTGACGTTGAAGCACACATTAGATGTGAATAATAGTGATTGTTTGGATTGATGTTCAATGAAAGATGAAGATTGATAAGGAATGTCTTCTTGTCAAAATATGCCATGGGCTAATGATTTGGATTTTGGCTCACAAGTGGTTGACTAATTTGACTTCACACTTTCCAATGTTTGGATCACCACATAAGTTGGAGGATATAGATCAAGGTTTATTCCTAAAGGAGGATTCAAATATCTGCCCTCAGAGTCTAGCAATGTAAGGATTGCAATGGGTGGATGCTTGGATAGGTGTGTGGATGGATGGATATGGTAAGCACGCAAAGGATACCAAGGATTATCTTGTGATAAGATACGAAGTTCAAATAAAGAATATTCATTTGGATAATGTTTCATGGCTCAGATAATGTTGGATAGGATAGGATCAGTGAAAATGACCCATGTCAAGATGTTAGATGTAAGCGAGCATAAAGTGTGCACCAAAGTTTATCAAGATCAAGATAACTCAGACTATGGATGTAGATATATGTGAATGGATTGGATAAATGGTTCATGGATGAATGGATTTATTCTGGCTAAGATGGATGGAATGTTGGATTTATTATGGATGAGATGAGATGCTTCCACCTGAACTGGTGCATGCAAATGCTCAATTCTACATATGACACTTGTTTTCCAAATTTTCATCATGTTTCCTATCCAAAGTGCCACCATAGTAGTTTTCACTAGAGGACTATTTTTTTTTTACCGTTTTCAATCCTTTTTCTGATTTATTTTTTTGGATTTTTGGATTTTTTTAACTTTTTGAAAGAATTTAAGCTCATGTTGAACCACCTAGTGGTGTCGATGTAGATGATTCTATCATAATGTGGCATTGATATCTTGCTTGAAGAAGCTGCTTTTCCAAGATACGTGCACTTGAATACAACTTTTGGGATTCCTGATCTACTTTGTTGATACATGGGTTAACTTTGTCTTTGTGCACACATTGTGATAGAATGCCTTCAAAATCTTTATGATGAAGGGTGGTTGCCAATACACAGTCAATGTGAGAATTGGATATTATGCATGAAGGCATGGATGGAGTTATGTGTTTAGGAATAGATGGATTGGTTGATAGTTTGGAACCTTTGACTCTCCAAACTTGGGAAGATGAGCAATGATGAGTGGATACGAAAGTGTGTGAAATTAGGACCAACTACTTGATATACTTTGTACATTGCTTGAGATGCTTGATTTTTCTTTTGTGGACGTCTTTGATGGATACATTTCGGTTTTTTATTTTTCCCCATTATTTCTTTGACTAATGGAGTTTGAAAGGGATAATATTTCTTTGTATTCTTTGGTATCCATATGTATTTGATTTGTCCTCTATGCTTCTCAGCTTATTTTTCTTTGATAATTTTATTTGTGGTTTGATTCAAATATTCCTTTTGATGTTGGTCCCAATTCATGGATGGGGTGATGGGTAGATGAAGATTCATGACATGGTTGGTTGTAGTATTAGCATCGGTTTCATCATAAGGATTCTTCATGCTCCCTATGTTGACATTTGCTAGAGACATAGTTGCCCCCAGGATGGTGGTAGTGGCACCTTCGTTCCTTGATTATGCTTTTTTTGATATGTCTTGTTCAGTAAGCATGCTCTGATAAATGACCACTGCAGATGACGTTTCATTTTGCTACTCTACTAACTCCTAAATGTCTTGTTTTTTCTGACTTGTTTCCTTGAGTGGATAATGTTGAATATATTCATACATGATGTCCTCAATCTGATTTTGGGATATATCTAATCTTGATGGCTACAACTCTATTTGACTGTAAGAATCAATAACCTCCTCTTTTTGTGTAATACTATAAGGAGAAAAGAAATCATATTATGAATTAAGATCATCTATGTGCCCATCCAAAGAAAACATCTCATGTGTAGAAGGAGGAGAATGTGCTATGTGGATGCAATCATCATTTGTGACATCTTGTATAGATAGGAGAGTGTCCATTGGATCATTGTAGTATCTTGGAGATATGAATTCTTGATCTTGATTAATTTTGGAATTTCTTTCGACATGCTTTGGATCAAGTTCTTGACATGGGGCAGTTTCAAACGATGGATTGCTTACAAAGGGTTCTTGGATATCTTCATTAGGCATGGGGAGTGGCTCATGATCCTCTTGATCTTTGAGTGGACTTGGATCAAATGTTGAGTTTAGGATTCCTTTAGTATTTGTAACCACGAGGTCAAAGGGTGTCAATATGACTTGGAAAAGACCATTGCTAGACCTTGGTGAAAGGTGTTGATCATGCTTTGGAATAAGTTCTTGAGATATTTCCTCTAACTCATAACGTGATGTATAGACATTTTCAATATGATCATTGGTAGATGGATCATAGATTATGTCAATGGGATCAAAAAATTCTAACACTCCTTGAAATAGATCACTAAAAAGTGGCTCTTGATGTATGGTGAGTTGATCAATAGATGGGGTAGAAACATCTTCATTGTGCTCTTTCATGGAGAAATATTGAACATTGTTTTCAACAATTGTGGTAGAGAGATTGTCAATGTCTTCAACCATAGGGTCAAGTGATGTTGACATTTCTTGAATTGGATCATTGTTGGGTATTGTTGGTGGATTTTGATCATGACTGAAAAGTGACTCTTGATATATGTTGATTTGATCTTCGAATGAAATAAAATCATCTTTAATGTGCTCTTTGATGGATAGATCTTGATCATTGTTTTCAACAATTGTGGTGGGGAGATTTTCAATGCTATTGCCAGTGGTTGAATCTTGATCATTGTCCCCAACAGTGATTATGTTTTGATCAATAAGGTCTTGGATGGGATTTGTGAGTCAAATACAATTTGATGTTGTGTGTCCATTTGTTTTGTGAAAATCACAATGGTGCTCCTCATTATACCCTGGTGGTTTATCTACGGGTTCTTGATAGTTCCCATATTTTCTTGTACCAATTGTTGTAGGACTGATTTGATTTGTCTTCCAAGTGGTGTGTATTTTTGCTTGTTACCTTATGAGATTTGTGCCTTAAATTGGCCTTGTGGAGATTGATCTTGCAGATGTGGTGATTGATCTTTGAGACGTGGTGATTGATCTTCAAGATGTGGGGGTTGTATTTGTTGTTGATGTTATTGATCTTGATATCCAACTTCTTGACATTGGAGATATTGTTCTTGATTTGGTTGTGGACACAACTCAATGCTTTGATGAAATGGTTCAAGCAGTGGAAGAGTATATTGATTTTGTGGTGGAGATGTCTCTTGGCTTAATAAGTCAATTATCTTGGCAAGTGAAACAAGTTGATCTAGTGAGTTTTGATCTTGATTCTAATTTTGACTCCCTTGATACAATTGATTTGGATTTTTTTCACATAGATTTGGAATGAACACTTGTGGGGTTTGCATGGGATCATGGACAAATTGATTTTGTACAATATTCTGATTTTGGATGATGTTCAGATTTGGGTTTATGGGTTGAAATTGAACATTGTTGTGGTTGGAAATCACATTGCCTTGATTTAGGTAACTTTGATTTTGCATGGTGTTACCTTGATTTGGATCAATACATGGAGTGGTTATCATCTTGTTTAGACTTTGAACTACATTTGTATGATTTGCGAACATATATATCCCAAAGTTTTCCAAGTGTGGATTTGAAATTTTCATGTTTAGAAAACTTGTACTTGGCATGTTCACATTTGGCATGTATGGATTTGGTGGAATGGTGTTGTTTTGTGGAAGACTCATGCATTGAGTGTTTGGTTGATAGATTTGTCGGTTTGGACTTGGATTTAAATCTACCATCGAGAAAGGTGTTCCAAACTCTTGACTATGCATACTCATATTTGTTGTATCATTGAGGTTTTTAAGAGATAATGATCCCATGTACGAATTGTATAAATGTGAGTTTTGATAATCAATCGACATTGTAAGGATTTTAAAATTCAGTTGATTTGGATTAGTCATGATGTATGGATCAAGTTTATATTCCATGTCATTCTTGTGTTTTGATCTTGTTGCAAAAGTGACCCCTAAGGTGTTTAGGACCAATGATGAGATGAAGGATGAAAGGGGTGAATGATATGGGTGTTTGAACATTCAGGGACTTTGGATCAATGCTATACTTAGGGATTTGATTTTGATTGGTTTTGATTAGATAATGAACTTGTAAACCCTAAGATGTTGGATGTGATCTTTAGGATGAACTTGTTCAAAGGTGTGCTGATTTAACTAGAGGTATGAGAAAGGATGCATTCCCATACTCCTAATTAAACAAGGTGATTTTTATTTGGTTTAAGGATTTACCCAAGTCTAGATAATGATGCTTCCAAAGCTCTAAATTTGCTTGTGGGATGGGATGATAAATGTTTAAAATGGATGAAGTGTTTGATTTTTATCCTAAATGAACCTAAGAAGGACTTGTTTACAAGGCCAAGGTTTTGAAGAACATGCTTTTCCCTTCAAACCAAAAGATCAATGTTTGCTCAAAAGACCATAAGACAAAATATACACAAGCACATGTGTGGGGTTCAATTGATTTCATCTTGATTAGTGAATTGCTAGTACCACAAACACTTTCTTGATTAGATTTTCAAACTAAATGTCCAATATCCTAAAAGAATTTCATCCCACAAAGTGCTATGTGGAATTCAAGGAAATCAAGGCAATGGTTACCTAATGTTTACATTCGTAGAAGTAAATTAAGATGTAAACCCAATTACTTAGAAAATTCTAAGGAAATAATCCCCAGGGTAAGCAATAGTTCTTGGATTTTGTCAAAGGTATTTGCTCTAACTAAGGCATTTAAAATTTTTATTTTCTTGTTGAATGTGTGTTTCCCAATGTTTTCAAACAAGCAAGTGTTTTGATACCAATAATATGCACAACCCTATGGATATGAAAGACTTTACTTGTTGAGTTCCCACTTGGACAAGTCCAGCTATGCCTACTCTTAACGAATGATTAGATGCTTGATCCCATTGGCTCCCTTCAATGAAACTCACTTATACGGGGCAGCAAAGCATCAACACCCATGAAACTCCCATGACATGCTTTTCATTTCTACTAAGAGCCATGAAAACATGGGACGGCTTCAAAATGACTGTTCTTGCACCAAGAAGTAGATCAAGCATTTTGGCCTTTCTACAACAAGGGTTTTAATTTAGAATTTCCATTTGTAGGAGTTGACCCATCGAGGCGAGAGACCATTGCTTCCCTTCTCGTCGGAGCCAACCACGTGATACTGGCCTTTGTTCTAGTACCCAATTTTATATCCTGACTAGAAATACTCTTGGCTTTAGAGTGTTACTGGTTGAGTTGTTCCCTTGGGTGAGTACTTTTTCCCAAAGGCATGCCATCAAAGATAAATAAAAACAAGCAAACATATTCATAGTTTGATCAACCTTCATTTAGAAACAAAGGGAGAACACATAATATGTTCCACTCACACTCACAAATATTTATTCAATTTTAATCCCAAAATGAACTGTGAAGGAAATAACTTACACAACCTAATATCACCAAAATCCTTTTGATTCTCAAGATCATTGTGAGGTGTGAGAGAAGCGCATACATCTTTTAGATGATATTATTTTGGGTAAGTGATTACAAAAAAAAGAAACACTTGTTCATTTTAACCCATCAAAGCAATGATTTTGATTCTTTTTAGAGCACCAAAAAGGAAAGATGAAAGTTGTTTTTGTTCAATTGTTAACCTTTAAAAAAAATCTAGTAAGTTTCCTAAGGTTCTTTTTAAGCCTTTTTTTTTGTTCTTTTTAATCCCAAACAAAAATTATTGAGTCCTAAAACTTGAAGATAACAAAGCCTTAAGAATGGGATTATAATTGTGCCCATAGTGTTTAAAAACACTTGTTACAATCATGTGATAATGCTTTTTCTTTGACTTCCATGCTCCATGATCCTTTAAAACCTACGATACAAGCTCCAAATGTTAGCTAAAATCAAGGAATAAGAAGATATGAGGGTTAGATAGATGATTAAGCATAACAACCCTAAAATTTAGACCAAGTTTCATTGTAATCTGACATTAAGTGAAAATTTGAAAATTTTAACTCTATAAAATCTAAGAAACACCTACACCATTGGATATCTTATGAAATTCTACCCCATTTAAAAAAAAAATCTTGAAAAAAGAAGAAAAAATGACCAAGATATGACCATTTTAAATTTGAATGAAATAGCAAGAAAGTCCAGCAGTTCTGTCTATGATGGCGGCGTAGTTTGGAAGCTCAGAGACATAGTTTGGAGTTTGGAGTGGTTCTGTATGCATAGTTGGCTCAGTTTGGAAGCTTAGTGGTGAAGTTTGCAGTTTGGAGTAGTTCTGTATAGCCCTGATATACTGTGAGCAGTTCTATATGGCCCTGCTGGACTATGAGTAGTGTTGTTTCCTGTAAACACACAAAAACACAAAAAAGCATGAAATTTTCTCAAAAAACATGATTTGGTCTTCTAGTTTTCCCTCCTTCTAGTGCCAAAATGTGAACTTAGATCCCACACTTGCAAGAATAAAACAAATAAACACACTAATGAGATCAAATGCAAGTTAGAATAGAGATTCCTCAAGAAATCCATTTGAATGTAAGAGAAAATGAATGAAATGAAGAACTCAATAAACTCAAAACAAAGATATTAAATCCTATTCTAAAACAAAGCAAACTCTTAATCTCTTGAGGGAGTTGGTTCCAATTTGATGTGAAAATTGGCCCTTTCCCAACTCCAATGATGTGATGAACACGATTTGATGAAGATTGTGATCCACTTTGTTGGAGATTGATGAATGCTCCAAGACAAAATCTACATAACCTAGCTATAAAACTCAATGAGATGGATGAAGATTGCTATGAATTTGAGTATATTAAGTTTACTCAAGTTGTGGATGATAGAAATGAAGGATGAACTCTATATTTATAGAAGAAAGTAAAAAGAGAAAAGGAAAAAGAGATGAATGTGGGACTAATCTTCAACCAATGAGAATAAGCCACATGTCATCATGTGAATGGTTGAGGAATGAGCACATTTTGGAGAATGTGCAAAGAGGGGGCATATTCAAATTCAAAAGATGGCTTGAAGGATGAGGTGAAAGGTGACGTTAATGCCACATGGCTCAAGAAAAAGACATGTAAGAAATTTTAAATGCTTTGTTGGATGTACAAACCCTTTGGAGGGATTTTTCACATTTGGGGAATGTTTCAACCATTGATGCCTTTTTTTGAATGAAATAGGAGAATTAATACATCAAATAAATTGACTTATTGTGCAAGTGGCGAAAGCTAGAGGATTTGAGTGATTAGGATTAGCATTAATCATTATTTGATTAAGTTAAATGATGTTAGTTGATTTGACCATTTTGACTTAGATTTTAGGATTTAACTAACTCAAAATGAGAAGAGAATGATTTAGACTTAGTTAAATAAATATTTTTGATTTATTTAACCAAAGGGGGTGATGTTAGATTAAATTAGATAAATTTTTGATTTATTTAATTTAATTAGATGAACTTTAGAGATTTAATCAAATAATATGGATTATTTAATTAAACAAAGATAGGAAGATGAAATGACCTAGCTAATTACACAAAAACAGTGATTTAATTAAATTGAGGGATTTATTTAATTAAAAGGGGAATTATGATGACTTTAATAAAATAAGGCTATTCGATTAAATGGTTCGATAGAGGGATAATTCAGGATGAAGTGATGTTAGTAGATCAAGATCAAGTGTGCGATATCAATCTATATATTTTATATGTCTACAAAAATAACAAACAACACTTCTTCATAGGACATTATTTCAACAGAATCAACAATAATTAATCTAATTAACACAAGAAAACTGTTGAAAGCATCATATTGTTGACTATATACAAATATTTATTAAGTCATGTGGCTTTTAGATTTGGTAAGAATTGTGACTATTAAAATGCCAATCTAGAGAATGAGATATTGCTAAATGTAATAATCTAATCCTATATGATGATATCTAAATGATAATGATGAAGTTGTGATTGAAATTGACATGAATATGATAAAAGGAAGCTACAGTAAACTATGATGCAACTAAATGAAGAGCCATGATATTGATTCTAAAATGTTATGATTGCTATTGCTAAATGATAATGTTATTGCTAAGATGCTTGATTGCTTAATTGGTATTCCTAGAGAGGAAGTTTGCATAAAGATGGGATCCATTTCTTGTAGAAGAAGGTTGCATTTATAGATTCACAGTGGCACATTTGACCTGGATTTGATCTAGAATATTGAATGGTGAGAGTTGAAGAAGCCTGAGCTGATCATGGAGATTGTTCCTCCCCAGAAAAATAGTCAGCTAGAAGAAAGGAAGAATCATTGGAAGAGGATGAAGAGGATTGCCTACAAATTTGTCTCCAAATTTTCCCCTAAAGGTTGAGATGAATTAAATTAGATATTTCATATCTAATTTGGTAGGTGAATATGATTAGCTGTAGAAATATGTGGATAAATTTGAATATTTGGATTTATTTTAGTTTTAGGAAGAAATAACAATTATTAAAATAAAAAAATGGGTATGTGCAGGATCATCATGGAGAAAACAAGCCCTTAAGTGGCAAAAAATTCAAAAAAATCAGAGTTAGGAAACTTGACATAAAAATTTGAATAAGTTATCTATATTATTTCAAAAATATGTAACAATAGAATATGTAGAAAATTGAATGTAGTTTCTAAACTACTACGTTTTTATAAAAAAAATCTATTTGGTGAAAATTTGAAATTTCAATGCAATGGTACTTAAATTTCAAGGAAAAAATAAGAAGTAGGTGTCTCTCTGACCACCCTAACCACAATAAAATGATAATATTTTTATATAATATTTTAGATATACATAGAGGACTCATGCCTCGATGTGATGCATTCTTTTTTGTAAGTTTTCTTCTAAGTAAATGATTAATTATGATTTTTTTATTACAACTTTTTTTAAAATATAAAAAATCATATGTCTGACCACCTTAACTTGGTAAAAAATTAATGAAATTTAAATTTTCTTTTTTTAATCCTATGGTATCCGAAGCATAGAATGTGACACATGTTTTGGATTAAAAAAATGTGATATCGTTTGAAAACTATAGATGTTTTTCAATCAGCCTATCAATTAGGACTTTAGTCATAATTTGAATAGAAAATGAATAATAATTACTTATTAAATTCAAAGTAAAACATAATTTATATTGATGGAAAGCTGAGAAACTCCTTTAAAAATCATTTTCATTTCATCGATTTTGAGTAAAAAAATAGTCATCAGCCACATACCCATCATATTGCCACTTTTTGGCCCATCATGATCCTACACATACCCAAATTTTTTTGATATTATTTATTTAATAAAAGAGGAATAATGATAATTAAATAAAAATTGTTGAACTTTCATTATTTAATTAAGAGAGAATAATCAGAAGAATATAGTTTGTGAACTATATAAATAAATATTTTTATTTATTGAATAGTAGATGAATTTGATTATGATAATTACATAAAACAAAGTGAAATTTGGTTATTTAGTTAAGACGAAGTAATAGAATAAAGATTGAAGAATTTAAAAGATGAAATTTATAAATAAATATTTCTATTTATTTAATAGTAGAAGAATTAAAGGTTAATTAATCAAATAAATTGTATTTAATTAATTAGATTATCCAGAACATATTTAGGTGTATACATTTTTCCCCTCTTTGAAGTGAGGTGTTTATGGATTTCTTCAAAGAAAATTTTGCTGTTGTTGCCAGTATTGATGAATTTTTTTTAGTATGCCCCAGATGTTGATTTTGCTGTGATGATAAATATATGCCCCCTCGGGAGATAAATTGATGAATTTTTGGATTTTATTTTTCAATGATTTTCTAATGATTTCTCATAAAGATATGATGATGAAATAATTTGTCTCTTGATAAATAGTTTGAAAGATTCCCCTATGATGAGTTTTGAATTAAGCCTCCAGTAAATAAAAGAAATTAATCTCGCAAAAGTAGCCTTAATTAACCTAAAAAAGGTTAAAAAGTTGAGTTTAGAATTCATTTGTGCATGTTTGAGTTTTGAGAATTTGGAGTGAGAGCAATTTGGAGAAAAATGTCAATCCCTTACCACACTCACCATTTCGAGCGCGTGCATTGACACAATCGCCCGATTGCCTATGGACCTCTGGTACGTACTCGTGAACCTCCTTGTTTTTCATGTTTTTCATTTTTTGCACTTTTATTTTGGTTTTAAATATTTTGAATTCTTTTAGTGCATCCATAAGCTAGAAGATTGACATTTGATGATTTGACAAAGATTACTAATTTTCAATATTTCATGATGATAGGAGTCATTTGCAAACCTACATATGCGAGAGCGGTTTCCTAGGACCTTTTATTTGATACCACAACTAGTGCAGCCTGGCACAATAGTCATCACATGTTGTGGTTTGTCGTCTCTTCTAGACATGCCCCAGATTAGGATTAATTAGGGTCTCCTTATAGCTTTAGTAGAGAGGTGGCATAGCGAGCATAATACCTTCCACCTTCCTATAGGCCAGATGATAGTCACTCCTGAGGATGTATGGTGGATTTTGAGGATAGTGGTTGTTGGGGAGGTTGTAGTTTATGGTGCTTCAAAGCAAAGTGGGACCGAGGCACTACATCAAGTGTTTCAAGATGATATGATTTGTGGATATGAGATCCCATGGTGAGAGATGATGGATACCTATGCCACCCTTCCTTCTATACTTGTTGGTTTTATTGGAGGGTTCCTTTCTCCTGATCGCAAGTCAAAGGGAATTTCTATTGGTTGAGGTCGTGTGTTGGAGAGTATGATTGTACATGGTACTAGATATGAATGGGGCATGTGTATGCTTGCTCATCTTTATCATGATCTGCATTTGGTTGTCTACCTCTGAGGTTGTAGTTTGTTTTTTGGGGTTACATTGCTTTAGGTGTGGGTGTGGGAGCATATAATTGTTATGTGTCCAGTGACAAATAGAGACCAGCTATAAGGCCGTATGTTCATAGATATACAGGTCATCTTACTCAGCCCATATTGGGTAAGTTAGAGCACTGGAGGAGAGTTTTGGATGATTTGGAGGCCGTTACATGGTGTCCCTATCTAGATTGTGATCACTAGGATGATGATGATACAGAGATGGGATACCTTTGTCAGTCTATGGTCCTGATTGGTAGGACTCATTTTGCGATTGAGATATTTTTTCTTAGGAGGGTGCTCAGACAGTACAACATTGTACAGGGCATGCCCTAAGGTGTTACACATTATGCACAGCGTTAGATAGATTCTATTGAGTGTGGACTCATTCTTTCATATGATACTATTGTTTATGAGTACCTGAACCTACAACCTTTAGATTGGGATATTCTTCTTGACATTATTGAGCCTATGATTACTACAGATTATGTAGAGTATCCTTCCTTACATCCATTTCCATAGATATTTGTTCCTAATGAGCTTGTGCCACTACCTGGGGAGGAGGAGGTTGTAGTTGTACATGGCTTCTTATAGAGGAGAGAGGAGGGTGTGGAGGAGGAGCAGAATGTGGAGGTGGAGGAGGATGTGGGGGAGGAGGAGGATGTGGGGAGCAGTGACGAGGATGATAGTAGTGATGAGGAGGAGGTATAAGGAGGTGGTACAGATGGGGGTGGAGATGATGGAGGAGATGGTGGTGGAGGAGGTGGAGGACAAGGTGGAGCCAGTGGGTTAGGTGGAGCTAGTGGGTTAGTTCCAGTTTTGGATGTCAGAGAGATCATGGTGCCTCATAAAGAGGTGATCAGTAGTAGCCCCTGCAAAGCAACGTGTTCAGATTGGGATACCCTCTCAACATTAGCAGATGCAGATTATGAGTTTACTGGTGCAGGTACAAACTTTACAAGGTCAGCTAGTTCAGGCTCATGGTTTACTAGTGCAGACACAGACGTAGATGCAGACACAGGCCCAGTCTCATGCACAGGCTCTCTCTCAGGTACAGGAAGAGTTAGTAGTATCCTAGGCATAGATTACTACTTTGATAGCCAAGAGAGATGTAGCGAGATGGGCTGCAAAGTAGGCACAATTGATAGTTGAGAGATTGCAAAGACTAGTTGATGGTACTTCTATAGCTAATTACGTGAGAGAGTTTCTCTATGTAGGTAGAGAGGTAGAGTATTACAAGGTCTGTTACCATGATGTTGTTTTGTCTGAGTAGAGAGTCAATTATGCCCAATCTCGATCAAGTAGGACTCATTCCAGGATTTTTAGCTTAGGTGTGACACAACCTCTATAGAGAGATCCGAGAGATCCTAGTATGTCTGGTGGTGGAGGGACTGGTCTTGAGATTCCTGCACCATCTAGAGCTGGCACCACATAGTTCTGTGAGTTGTTTCCATGATATTTTTGAGACATGATGTATACTCTGGGTGTTTTTATTCACAACCATTTTGATGTTGTATCTCTTTATATTTTAGACATCATTGTATACTTGAAATTATGATTTTTGAGCTTTATATGATATGTGGTGGATTGATCGAGCTATATGTGCTTATATGGTTCTATAATGGATGCATTTAAGTATCTATTTCTATATGCCATGTGATGATTTATTTTATGATGTTATGGATGCAATTTATGATCCTAATGACATGTTATGATTTACATATGATGTTATACGTGATAATTCCTATAACGATGATTTATGGATGGATGATGTATGTTTTTATTTACATAGGTATATGTAAATGATATTAAAATGCATCTATATGTATGATTTTGGAGGTGTTGTTTTAAATGATATATGAGATAATGATGAAGATGAATATGATGTACTCTATTTTTTATTTTTCAAATGCAAATATATGATGCAATGAATGGATGAATGAACATGATCAATATGAAGGTACTTTTAATGTATGTTTTATGATATGATGAATGGATGAATGAAAATGCAACTACATAGAGATTTGTTTTTGATAGTTTTTCTCATGCAATTTTATGATGTGATGCACAAATGAAGAAATGAGATGATTAATACTGTAAATTATATGATCAAATGTTTGAATGATGAAATGATATAATAATTTTTATAATGTATGCAATGGAGATGATTATACAACTACATGATAATGATGTTTTTTTTTTTACTATCAAGTATACTTAATCCATTTGTGAGAAAAGATAACATCATTTTTGAATCCTTTACCATATTTTGTAACAAATACTCTACAGATGTAAGACTCACATGAATAAAATCTAATTTTATCATGCAAATCTATATGCAAACATTAGCACCTTAACAGTCCATTTATTTTGCTTGTTATCATCATTGATCTTTTAAAATGTTGAAAGTGATTACAAGCATCGATGGTATAATTTAGACCATGATGACTTGAGTACTACTTTCATGATTTTTGATATTGTAAGTGAACACAAGCATCTAGGTATAATTAAACTAAGATGACCTGAGCATTTCTTGCGTAAATAGAAAAGAATCATCAAATAGAAAAGACATTCTCTACAAAGTAGTACATGATGTTCTCTTATCAAATGATAGGTAAAAGATGATGGTGAAAGTGAATGACCAAGTCATGCATCTAATAGATAGAAAAAGATGGTTTAAATCACATGTAGTGCCTATTTCTGGGTTTTCACTACATGCTTTTATTGCACTTTTTCATACTTTATGATTTTTTTTTGTCTTTTTCCCTTTTTCTGATTGTATTTTTCCTTTTTCTGATTTTTTTGTATTTTCACTTTTTCTAATTTTTTAGTATTTAGTATTTTTCTTTTTTTTTTTTTGTATTTTTTGTCACCAAGACACCTGTTTGGCAGGTTTTCATCAAGGTGATAATTTCAACCATGCACTAGATGATTTTAGGTATAGAATTTCTTGAGATGGATACTGTTGACATGTTCATTGAATACACCCCCTTTAGGTGTAGATAGCTAATAGGCTCCAGATTCAAAGACTGATATGATGACAAAGGGACCTAGATAGTTAGGTTCAAACTTCCCTTTCTTTTCTTTGTCTTATTGATTTCTAGGGTTTTCCTTTAGGACCAAGTCACCATCCTGAAAGATTCTAGGTTTTACTCTGTGATTGTAGCTTCTAGACATCCTCTGTTGATATTCCTTCAAATGGTTCATAGCTTGTTGATGATGTTCATCAAACAATTCTATCTCTTGAAGTCTAGACACTCTATAATCCTCATCTAGAACAATTCCTTTCAGTGACACATGAAGTGATGGAATCTCAATCTCAATGGGTAATATGGCCTCTGATCCATATATCAAGGCATATGGTGTAGCTCCTGTAGGTTTTTTGATACTAGTTTTGTATGTCCAGAGAGCAAGATTTAATTGAACGTTCCAATCACATCCAACATTGTTGATGGTCTTCTTCAGGATTTTCAAAATTGTTTTGTTTGAGGCCTCTACCTAGCCATTTCCTTGAGGATAGTATGGTGTCAAAAAAAGATGTTGGATATGAAACTTATCACACAATTCTTGCACATATTGATTCTTAAATGGTCTACCATTTTCTATTACAATGGACTAAGGAATTCCATACCAACTGATGAGGTAATTTAGTATTAAGGAATTGATTTTTTTTCTAGTTTTTTTTGTTAAGGGAACCGCTTCTATCAACTTTGTAAAGTATTTCATTGTTGTGATTATGAATTTGTGTCCATTTGATGGACATGGATTAATTTTTCCTACTAGGTCCAGTCCCCACTTAAAAAAGGGCCATGTTGAAGTAAATGGTTGTAATTGTTGTGCTGGCACATGGATTAACTTACCATGGATCTAACATTTATGTAATTTCTTAACAAACTGATACGACTCCTCCATATTTGGCTAGTAATACCCCAAACGAAGGAGTTTCTTTGCTAGGGTTAGTCCGCTTGAATGAATTCGACAAATACCTTCATGAACCTCATGTAAAGTTATCTCAAAATTGTTATCTTCTAGACACCGAAGAAGAGTACCATCTAGACCTTGATAATAAAGTATGTCAGCAATTAAGGTATGTCATGCAAATTGGCAAATGGAATTTTGTTTCTAGTTTCAAGAAAGATCGGGAGGAAGGATATTTTCTTTTAGGTACACATAAGTCTTTCCATAAATGGAGGATTCAATGTCAACTAACTGGCATATGGTTTGAGAATTTGGATTATCATAGGTAGAGTTAGACACTTGTTCCACCATAAACTCATAACAAACTCATTTTCCTAGCAATTGCAAGAGAGAAACAATTGTCACCCTAATATGTGCAGCTTTGTTTTTTTCCCTTGGAATCTCTTCAAACTTGATATCCGCAAAGTACTTTTTGAGATCATCTATCATCTTTTTATACATCAACTTCTCATATCTTTTCTGATATTCATCATTTACCTGATAGATGACTACTTGTGAATCTCCATATACTTTTAGTTATGTGATCTTCCATTCAATTGCCACTTCGATTCCAATAATTAACACCTCATACATAGCTACATTATTTGTACATGGAAACATGAGTCTAT
>VDFB02241766.1:0-26164 GCA_007258455.2 Sequoia sempervirens
TTCTATATTTAGAAGGTCCCGAATTCCAAAAATGCACTTAGAAGTCCAAAAAAATCGAAAAGTCACTTAGAAAATCAAAGAAAAAATTTGAAAAATTATTGAAAAATCTGGAAAACAGTCAAAGCATGAAAATCAGACCCAAAAAACATTGAAATCTGGAAAAATCAGGTCAAAACCAGTCAGATCTGAGGTCGAAATCACGGAAAATCAACTCTTAAAAGATGAAATTTGTGAAAAATTTGTTCAAGTCTGAAATTCGCCATGAGGAAGGCCCTTGAAATATGGGAAGGAAAGATGAAGGAAAGTCTGGAAGCTGGTGAAGTCCGCCCAGCACTAAGGAAAAATGGCAAAAGACATAGAAAGTCCGCCTTGCACTTGTCCTAGCACCATCCAAAGTCCGCCCAGCAGCAAAGAGGGAAGTCAAAGAACTCATAAAGTCCGCCATCCACTCAAGGTGCACATGCCAAAAGATGTTGAAGTCCGCCATCTTGAAGGAAGCACATCCTAGCATCATCCAAAGTCCGCCATGTGCTTGAAAGAAAGTGCCAAAAGATTCTAAAGTCCGCCCAAGCATATCCTAGACCCATGGAAAGTCCGCCTTGACTTGAAAGGAAGTGGCAAGAGGGTTAGAAAGTCCGCCTAGGCATGTGAGAAGAGGAAAAATAATTTTTTTTGCTAATTATTGATGCCTACCAAGGGGAATTTCGAAAATCTGCTAAGTGTGAGGGCCTAAAAAGGTGGAAAGTTGATCTTTGGCTAAATATTATGACATTTCCAAGAGGCAAAATGTTGAGACAAATGCTAAGAAGCTTTGAAGTCCGCCCTAGAAAAGAGGGACATCCAAGATGCTTGTCCAAAAGGCTAATGAAGTCCGCCATACACTTGGAAGAGGTTAGCAAGGTGCTAAAGAAGTCCGCCTAGGCACATGAAGGGATAAAATAATGATTTTTGCTAAGTGTTAGTGCCTACCAAGGGAAAATTCGAATATTTGCCTAAGTATAGAGGCTAAATGATGAAAAATGAAGATTTTGGGCTAAGTACCATGACGTCCTCAAGAGGTTAAGTGCTAAGATTGGGAGGACAAGTGCTAAAGAAGATTGGGATATGGCAAGAAATAAAACGAAGTGTGCCTAACACAAAGGTGGAAAAGAAATTAAATTTGCCTAAGTGTGGGTATCTAGAGAAAATGTTGAGAAATTGACAACTTTGGCCAAAGAAAAATGCAGAAGGCAAGGAGAAAGGAAGGATCGCCCTTGGCCAGAAGGAAGAAGAATTTGTCAAGCGTCAAAGGAATTCGCCCAATGAAGACATCCAGACAAGGATTTTGCCTAGAAAAATTCGACTGAGCAAGAGAAAATTTGACTTTGGCAGAAGAAAATAGGCTCAGTGTAAAGGAAAATTTCGCCTCGGCAAAGAAAAATAGGGATCTAGCATAAAGTTTGTCGACGGAATGGCTTAAGTTTGACTTGGCTAGACGAAATTAAGGATAAAATTGGAAAATACACTCTTAGCCAAGAAAAATGAAAGGAAAATCGAAATAGCCATGGGTCCAAAACGAACGGGTTGGAATAAATTAAAATGTTTTTAATATTTTAATAATTTATTTTCAACTACTTGGAAATTTAAAATGCCTTGGACAAAATCAAATTTGCCAGACAAGAATTGGAAGAAAATAAAGTACGCCAGGCAGAGATGAAATCCGACGGGCAAAATTAAATTCGCCATGAATTTAATTAAATATTTAATGTTTTCTTTTAAAAATTCGAAAAATCAAAGATAAACATTAAGCAAAAAATCGAATTTTTGAAAATCAGTAAGATTTGCTTGGATAAGCTCGGGACTGATTCTTGTCGAAAAATAAAAGGAAACTTGCCTGTTTGGATAAATGAAAACAAATTGAGATCGAGAAAGAATATGGTAGTTGCTAAAACGAATTCAATCCTTCAGCATTATAATGAGTTTCAACAACTCATTTTTTTCACACACAGCTGAAGAGAAATTTAATCTTTCTCGAAATTATCAGGCAATTGATTGATCAATAAGCAAAGTCGAATTTTCCAGAAGGTGAAATAGTGTTATGCTGAAGAATTTTCGCAGGAAAAGAGAAGAGATTTATTGAAGGCTGAAATTCTTCTGTGAAAAGGGGCGCACTTCTTCTTTTAAAAATCAGATTTTTAAATCTGATTTGCAACCAATAGTTCTTCACTGAGGTTTGATGTTCCGTCAAGTTGATTTGCTATCTCTTTTCTGTCCTTTCATCTTGACGAAGTTCTGACGAAATTCTTAACTTCATCCAAATTATTTTCAGCTTGCTTTTTCGCAACAATTCAATTATTTAACCAGCTGAAAGTAAATTTTCGAATCCAAGGCGCGAGATTTAATTATTTGAAAAGTCTTTGTATTAATGTTAATTTTATGACTGCAGGTTGACGACCACGACAGGCGAACCATCAAAGAAGCTGAAAATGAAGTTTGCCAGCAAGGGAGCTCAGCGAGAGACCAAAGTCATTTCAAAATGGAAGAATGTCGTGGACACCGATCTCGGGCATGTAGACTTTGATGAGTTCAAGAAAAGAGTGTATGGGCAGAAGGGACTTCCCACACCAATAGCCAGACGGATAGTCAGAAACGGGATATTTCAGGCAGCTGGATTCCCACCGGCAATGGATTGTGCGGAATTAATGGTGGAATGTGCTCTCCACTATGACGCTCAGAAGAGACAGATCATCGCACCTGATGGAAGAGTCTTGGCACACTTGGGCGAAGTGGCAATCCAGGAAACCTTCGGCATCCCGGAACATTCACGGACAGTCTATAAGACCAAAGAAGAAGCCAAAAGATTATATGATAGCCAACCAGATTTGTGCGCCACAACAGTCAACAAGGCATGGTTAGACAAGCCTAAGCCTTCAATCAAGAAGTTGCCCAAGAGACCTCGCCGGACAGACTTCAAGGAAGATTTTGGGGATATCATACTGATGTTGAACAGAATAGCTGGTAACCCGCAAGGCGCCTTTTTCGAGAGCTGGATGTACTATTTCATGGACGAGATCACCTCTGGTGTCAAAATGTTCAATTGGTCACGGATGATAAGTGACAACCTCCACGAACAATTGATCAACCTCGAAGAGACTAAGTCTTTTCATATGAGTTCATATGTTGTGTACCTGTTGGCCAGATCATACAAGTATCCAGGATTGATTTGCAAGGGAAAAATTGGCAACGGGGAGAACGAACTCAGGCCTTACGACTGTTACCCACAGCTCCAATTGAAGGAGAAGACTCACTTCAGGAGGGTGCATGATGCCTTCCTAATGCATATTACCCGAAAGCTTCAAGGAGGAGTGCATCAGAGGCTGAGCCACGAGGCGAAAAGTCTTATCAGTAAATACGGGTCTTGGTTCATCCAGTTCCCTAAGTTCACATATGTCAGGATCCAGGGATTTACTGGAAATCCCTATAAATTGCCCATCTATCCGACGAATCGGATGATCTTGCTCGAGGTCTTGAGACAATTAGAAGAATACCAGAATATCCAGAGGCCAACCAAGAAGGCATCTGTCACATTCCCGTTTTTCATCGGGAACATGTTGGAGTATTGTCCATCAGCACAGGCAGCTGAGAGTGCAAGGTTGGAGATCCAGTGGTATCCTTTCACGGCCTACAAGTCCAGGGTCAACTATGACCCACATCATAACATTCGGACAGTGGAAGGGAGAAAGTACAAACACAGGATGGAACTGGAAGATTTCTGGGCAAATGCTGCCGATGAGTATGAAGTTAGACAGAAAATGTGGTCCAGGATGCCACTAGATTTCATGAGGGCAATTGAGTTTTGTCGGGTGCCTGATCAGTTACAAGATGATGGGAACCATGTCCAACCACGCTTCCAGGAAAGCCGACCTCTTCCTCCAGTGAAATGGTCAGAACCTGAACACGCAGACCTGGCGACCTTAATGAGGCCGGTGACTAAATACTCTCAGTGGTGGGTTGACTACCATGCCCAAGAATTGAGACAGAGAGGAATCACGCTCACATATGATCTACTGAGCGAGTCAGAGTCATATTCTTCTAATGCTGGTGCATCCCATCAGGACTTGGTCAGGATCGGGGAGAAAAGGAAGGAAATAGTCCCAAGTACAGAGCCTGCTTCCAAGAGGCATAAGGGAGAACCATCTCGTTCAGCAGCATCCCGGAATATTGACGAGTTGGTGGCTACTATAGACGAGTCCTTGGTAGAGATGCTTGAACCTCCTCCAGTTCAGGAGGAAAATATTGAACCTATTCAGCTAGACGACGAGGAGCCCTTGTCACCTACGGGCACGGAAATCTTAGGTTTAGACAATGATATAGAAGCCCGGAATAACGACTTCAAGGAGGGAATGATTTCCGCTCTCAGGGAAGTTATGGATGTTCCGAATGAAGAAGAGGTTCAGGTAGAGGATGGAGTTGAGCAGTCGACCATTCTAGACTGGCTGTTAGAGAGAATGAAGATCCAGGTACCTGCAGAAGCTCAACAAGATGAGGATGATACTACTGATTTCTTGGCAAGGCTAGAGCAAGTTGCAATCAAGAAGCCTGCTAAGAAATTCTCCACCATTCAAAGGAACGAGACAGGCAGCCGTTCCGTACATATTGCGGTACCCACAGTAGACAAGCCACAGGACGAGATCACTCCTCAGGAGTATGCTATAACTACTGTTGACCTTGGCCCAACCTCGAAAGGCCAAGAAGTTGAGGAATTAGATAATTCCGTCTCGACCATCAAGGCGAGACTGGAAAAGGAAGTGGCTAAGAAGAAAGAGTATAAGAAGGAGGTCGAACGTCTTAAGGAATACATACAGCATTTGACCCAACCACTTGATCAAGGTAATGCGATTGTTCCTCCTCTCCTCAATTCATCACAGGAGATGACCAAGGAAGTCGAGCACGAAATGGTAACGGCCAGAGAAGCTCAGGACTGGATGGCAAGCGAAGGTACGGATGCAGCCTTGTTCATGGAGAAGCTGGCACATGCTTATGGACGAACCTCTTCATTTCTTTCCAAACTGATGGATATGGCAGAGGCATGGGAAGGTATTCCGGATATGCAGGAAAGGCTTATTCCAAGCCTTAGAATCTTGAAGGGCACTCCAAGAGAGGAGTTGGTTGATAAAAGGGTGATTGCTGCAGGGGCAGCATATGATTTCAATCACTGGTTTTGGGTAGTGACTATACGAGAAGAAGTCTTGGAGAAGGCAAAAGTAGATGGGCTTGGAATTGAAGAACAGGTCAGGAAAATCCAGGAGAAGATTTACATGACAACTACAGAAGTGTTCGACCGTGAAATCATCCGGGAGAACGACATGCAGTTGGAGAGATTGAAGCATAAAGTTCAAGAAACTTTCTTCTCGACCACTGGACCATTTCTGAGACAAGACTTTGCGAGAGTGGCAAGATTCTCATCCATTCGAAAGGATTTTGAGAAGCAGGAGGCAGATTGGGAAAGTACTTTTGCTAAATGTGCTGAGAAGTTGGACGGACTTGAATTCCGGATCAGCATGCTGCCACCCGTCACAATGGAGGAGGTCATCGCTGTAGTGTCCAGATTCATCGAACACAATGCTGCTCTGAAGGATAAGGACGCCTCTCCTAGATAATAGCTGGAACTGCCACTTTACTGATTGATTTCTAGTTGATAACTCTTGTTATTTTGGGAAACCCTAATTAGGGTTTGGTTGTAATAATCTTGGCCGTTAATCTTGTTTTAATCTCGGCCCTTCATTTCATTTTTGAAGCTCTATATAAACTGATGCCCTCTCACTTTCATTTGTGTGGAGACAGAATATGAAATTGTTGCATTGAGACTATTTTGAATAATAAAAGCTCTTGAGCATGATTTGCCTTGAATAACTTTTTATTGTCAAATAGTAAGCGAGGTTGCATATCTTCTTCCGCCATAGATAAAAGTTAAAGTTAGATTAGGTAGAATTTGCTTTGAAAGTTGGTTAATTGAATGAGAGATTGATCGTATTGATTCAATGGTGAAGTGTAGCTCATACTTTCTTCGAATGGATGATTTGCATTCGATGCGTAAAGTTAGCCTGAGCTCTTAATTGTGGAAACTTAACTTCAGCCTCATTCAAGGTTTGAAAATTATTATCACAACCCTTGAAGATTGCACCCATTTTGCGTATGTTGTCCTGCAGGAGGCGAAACAAAGTGTGGTTTATTCCCTTCACCGAATCCTTATTGTCTCTTGAGTTCTTAGGCATAGACTAGATTCTCCTAAACCCTATCCTTTTGCCATTTTTTTGAGATCCATTGAAAGTCCTAATTGAGAGCCTTTAACGATAAATTTCCTAAGTCTTGAACTTGCAAAGATTTTATGTAAGTCCCCTTGTTCATTACCAGCAAATCACAATGGCCATTGAGCTTATCCACACGTCGAGACCCGACTAAAGAAACCTTGGAATCGCCATATGATCTTCTCGCAATCTTAGCATACGCGGTGGTTTTTCAAGAGAGGATAGAGTGTCTTTGGGCATTTTATTCTGAAGTGTTCGGTGGATGATAAAACGTACACCAACACAAGCCCCGCCCGCCGTCCCCAAATTTAGGCCCTTGGTCCCCTTGTCCCTGAAACCTATCCCCCTCAAGAAACTCCATGGAACTATGCAATAAATGATACTTCCTAAAAGGAAAAATTTTCACTAAATAAAGTTACCTCTTTCTAGCATACATGCAAGGTGAGAACATAAGCATTGTCAATTGCGCCCTGATGAGCAACTTGAAAGCAACTTCTCAATTAGGAATCATCTTGGAAGCTCCTTCAATTATCTGCCAAATAGATCAAATACATCTCTCTGAAATCTGAATGTCTTGCATAAACAATGTGTATATGACCTTGTGTATTGATCACATGACTTACAACAATGTACCCCTCCTCTGTGTCATCAATAAGTACAAATAGTGTACATATGTGTGACTAGATAGAAAAGAAATGCTCATTTAGGCATCATATGGTTGAAATTTGAAAACAGACTTCATAACACAAAGATGGTGAAAATAAGAGCCATACATAAATCATTTTAAAGATTCATTAGCTCAAGCAAGAATTTAGATTATAGGTTTGCTATGTAAATTAATTATTTTAAGCAAATGTCCCTAGTGACCTTAGGTTTTAGTGAAACGGGTTTACTCACATTCACACTGGCATTCTTGCTTCCCAGCTAATTAGCACAAATTTCTAAATTTCTCTCCTTATCCTGATGATAAATCATGGAGTGTGATTCGAAATGTTGATGCAAAAAATACTACACAATCTAAGCCAGAAACACTCAGCAATAAAGATCTAGTAATAATTTTCACAAAGAATTGCCTCAATACACAAGCAAACAAGGCATCAAATCAGTGAACAGCACACACATATGCCAAAAGCAAAACACCTGAGTAGTACTGTTTTTATGACATACCCTCCATGAATTGGATCTAACACAATCTTAGAACAATTTTGACATGCTACTAGAAATAATTTCAACTAATCTCAAAAGGAGTTCTTCTAAAAACAAATGAGATAGTACCTTTCTTCTTTATGAGGCTGCAGAGACATAAATATCAACCATAAGTACACTGGAGAAACCACAACAACTAATGGTTTGTAGTCTCCTTTCTTGGTCATCATTAAAACTGGCAGGAAAAGCAACGCCAAAAGAAATGCAAAGTTGAAATTGTTGAAGCCATTTCTCAAATAAAACAAAGGTCCTTCTACCCCATACAAATGACTTTCACCTCCTCCCACAACATTATACACTAGCAGATTGAACATTGATGATGTCCACCTTCCATAATAGTAATAATCGGTCAATATAGACAGCAGCTGTTTGCATGGTTGAAATAATAAGCATATCAGCTTTCACTAGATATAAAATCCACTTCAACAAATATTGAAGAGACTTTTTAGGCTAACCAAATATACAGAATCTACGAACAACAATTCAAAATTGAATTACAGATATAATCTTCTGAAGTCAAAAGCAATGCTCACCATCACACAAATTGAAGTTGTTGCCCCAGCCAGAAAGACTCTTTTAAAACTTCCAATGGCTAAAGCATAGACAACCAGAGGACCTGCTGTAAGAATAGAGAATGGCCAACCAAGAAGAAAACCAGCAGCTGCCACTGAAACAGATATGGCAGGCCTATCAAGGAGAAGTGCTGCTGATGAGAGGGTAATTGCATACATTGAAAATGTGCTTGGCAAGAAACCTATACAAATGAAATGGATTAGGATTCAGATACCAAATGTAAAATATATGATTCCATTATTTTGCCACCAGAAATCATTTTTGAGAAGCAACAATGAAAAATAGTACTTACTTGTACTAGCTATAAAGCATCCACTTGAAAAAGCAAGTAAGAAAAAGGTAGTAATTGCCAGCCTTCGGCCATATTTTGAAGATACAGCTACTACAAGAGCTGTATCTGAAATTGCTGATACAAAACCAAGGATCAGCCTCACCAGGTAGAATACCGCTACCTACCAGCAATCACAAGAGTCAAAATTATCATATCATTCAAATAATTAAATTTATTGAAGCCTGAAATCTATTATGAACTGGATTTCTCCCTACTTCAAAGGAGGAGGGTACTACCTTTCCTTGTCCCATACCAAACCACCATGAAGCTGGAGCAGCTATCAATGCATGCAAAACAATGTATAAATATGACCGAAGAGCAAATTCAGAGCTACAATAGGTGCATCAAAATTCATCTTCTGTTAATACTTTGAATGATAATGGCAAAGCAAAATTTTGTAGATGAAAAGTAATTAAAAAAATGTTTCCACTAACAAAAATAAACTTTCCCAAGGAGCTAAGTACAATATGCATTAAATTTTTAGTAATAATAAACAGATGCCTGAGGCTTACTGTTGGATTCATTTGCAATTGACACTATAACCTGTGTTCTGCCAGGATTTGAATAAACTCCATAGAATTTGATATCATGTCTGAAATTGTAATTTGTCACACATTTAATCACTTGGATACAAATTTCATCTTTCTTGAATTTGACATACAATATCTTGTCTTGGACTTCAGGAAATTTGCATCAGATGTATATGACCAAATACAAAGACAATAGAATAAAGCGACTAACATACTTTAAAATATGACTAGAGTGCGAGGCCCAATCTGTTGAAGCAGCTACAAGGAATGCCTTAGCCTCATTTTTTACTTTCAAACCAACAGCAAAAAAGGTGTAACAATTAATCGCATACTTACTTATTTAAATACTATAGGCATTCAGGAGTATCAAAGATCTTTTCATATCATCAAATAGGAAACCATACCTCTAGGGTCATGCTATTTGGCAAGCTCAAACCTCCCCATAGAATATTTTCTTCGATTGTTAGTGCTTTCAAATCATATGAATCATTGGCTTTAGCTTCACCAAGGAAACATGTCTCCCATGCACAACCTTTCTATGAATGAGAGTTAATGGAAGATTTTCCTTCACGTTTGAATCCTCACTAGGGATATGATCTTAATCAAAACCATTTAAATTGATAAACCTATAAATCAATCAACCAACAATTGAGATACGAGGGGATTAAATACAAATTAATTAAAGACTAGTGCACCCACAATATTTGTGGCATGATCATAGTTACAAGACTCGGACTCAACAAGCTGATTTTTGACTCAAAGTCAAACTCGATGCCTAGACTCCACCCTTTAATAAATAAACTTTAAAGATACAATAAACTAATCAAATAGAAGCTACTTGGACCATTTACACAAGTATACATCAATCACATGAGTATAAAAACAAATTTTAATTTATAACTGAAGGAAACATTATTAGATATATATAAATTATAAATATTGTCAAATGTATACAAATTTTATGGATTATGAAATCCATGGCATCAAAACAAATATCAGAAACTAAAAATATGGTCTACAGCTTAGAGGAGCTTGTATCACTCATCCAAACATCACGAAAAGTCTTGCATTGGCATCTAAGATAGGTCCCGGATGATAATGCAGCCATGATATCTGCTTGTGTCTCAGTGACACCAACATCCAAGGGATCTCCTTGTCCTCTATCTACTCATGCTCTATCCTCCTTTGCCATCACTACTGCCTCAACCTCTCTGTAGAGTCCATTCTAATGCCTAATAAACTTGGTGGCAATCACTCAATTCAGGGGGAAACCTGGCTGAACAGTCCACTTGACATTGAAAAGACTTTCATTAAATTATCGACCAGGGTTAGTAGGCTTGTGATAGTGCTGGCACTGTATGTGCTTTCAAAGACTTTAGGTTACCTAAATTATCCTAGTGAAGGTATTATGCTTGCTAGAAAATCATAAAAATGCATAACAGTGAAACAAGTAAAGTTGGTGCTTTGGCTATGGGTACCTACTACATAGTCTGTGACTAAACTACTATTAATAGGTAAAATGCTGAAACTAACTGGAAACTAATAACCTATTCTACACTCCGAAGTACTATAAGTTAGATGAATGCAATTATAAATATGAACAACAATTATGGATAACTTGATATGAGAATCTATCTTAATTTATCATGCAGTTATGGAGTAACTACTAACAGAAATAAAAACTATGAATCTAGTTAAGGGCAGTACCTGAGTGGCCCTTGCTCAGGTGGTTGTCTCCACTAAACTAAATCAAATATAAATCCTCAGATTCAACTCAACTGTATTAACTCAAGATCATTCATAACAAATTTCAAAATATCACATGAAATCTTGCTCAAAGATTGTATTCAGAAAAACCATATTTGAACAATCAACATGTCTGTGTAATAACAATTGAAAACTAGAAAGTGTTTGATAACCAAATCCACAACTAAAAAATAATATCAACTCTATTCTAAAGACTCAACTGTTGGCTATATACATGCACGAAGAGTTTATTTAGAACACAACTCTAAACTAAAATCATTAATCACAACTCTCCTAGATATCAGAGCGTAATTAAGATTTAGCTATCCTAACTGCAATTGAAAAGAAATAAGAATCCAAATAGGACTAGAACTCTGCAATAACAGAACTAAAACGTGGAACATAAGATCAATTACACCAGAATCCTAATGATAACAGGGTTCTCCTTCAATGCCTTTATTGTTGTCATAATGATGCCCAATTGTCTTCAACAGGTGTCTCCATGTTGTAGTTATTGCATTCAGTGTATTCAAGAACATCCCCTGTTTCGCTATCCAAGAACTCCTTCGGCTGCGGATTGCATTCAGCAGTTGCTACGGGCTACAGTGTCTTCTCAGGCTACAAGGGGTTAGTTCATAAAACACATACAAAATACTAACTACCATGATTAAACACAGATATCAATTATAATTCATACATATTCACATACAAATCAAGCAACACCATCATATCATAACTGCATTTCCATATACTTTAACCAAGTTCAAGGTCTGCATAATAGACATAAAAGATGGTATACTATAGGAATAATTATCTTAGGAATGTCTTATAAGCAGCATAAAGATAACAAAAAACTATCTAATAAATGGGCTCATCACTCCCGATCCACCTGATCAACCCACACAAGATCCTCATCACTGAAGGTAGGATCCTCAAGCTTGGTGATCCAAATTGCTTGTAAATCAACCTCCTCTAGATCGATGGGAGATAAGTCAACACCCAAGATTTGTTTGTGATAGATGTGAAGATTATAATGAACATACACAAGATCCTACATCACTCGTCTGAAAATATAAGTTTATGGCTTAGAGAAGCCTGCATCACTCATCTGAACATCACGACAAGTCTTGCACTATGTCTAAGCTAGGTCCTAGATGATGATGCAACCATGATATCTACATGTGTCTCAATGACACCAACATCCACAAGGGGTTTCCTTGTGCTCTATCCTCCTCTGTAGCTGTGCATGCTTACTCTCGTCGACCTGATCAACCCATGCAAGGTCCTCATCCTTGAAGATAGGATCCTCAAGCTCAATGATCAATTTGATTATGGATCAACTCCTCTCTAGAATAATAGGAGATGAGTCAATGCCAAAGATTTATTTGTGATGGATGTAGAAGGTTATAATGAACATACACAGATCATTCAACCTCGCTAACAAACTATTGCACTTCTTGGAGTGTATGTGCTCAAAGTTCAAACATACTCAATTACACTCTAACCTAAAAAGCATTGCATGGTTGGTTCAAGACACAAATTGCAGTTCTCTAAAGATGACACCTTAGCGCAAGCCTTTCCCACCATGCATCACAAAATGAGGGAGAAATAAAATCAATCTCATTTGTCTAACTTTGAAGGTTTCACTTTCAATATTAACATAAAATAGGGTAAAAAAAAATATTTTTATCTTAAATTATGCCTTTAATAGATTTTTACCTAGCTACAATGTCATTTGAATCATTTTGAATATATCTCGTGCAAAGAGGTCTCCTTGTGCAAGCCTAAAGATCTTTATCTCAGTGATTATCTACTCTCTAGCCAAAGAATCAGGTGCCATCCACTCTACGACTATGGAGAGCCCACTCAAGACCTCCTCATTGGCCTTGAAATCTAGGCAAAATTGGAATGTTAAAATGAGAAAATAGGCAGTTGCATGTAAGGGCTTGTAAAGCTAAAGGTGCTATCATCGTTCAGTGATCTCCCATAAGGGACAATACTTATCCTCAACCCCTAAATAAATAGATTTAATGGCCTACTATGCCCTATCATGCCCTCATATATGTAGCCCATTGTAGGCTTCTCCCCATCAACAACTTGTAGGAAAACAACTAAAGGCTCTATGAATTGCAATCATTGTGAAACATTAACATGAATGTGAACAAAAATAAGCAAATAAAATGGAAATACAAGCAAAAATATAATGGAAATTTACCTACACAATCTCCTTGATTGATTACCAAAAACCATGCACATCAAAGATCCAATCAACCATGTCAAACCCCATAGTGGTATTTGCATATGATGATGTAGACCACTCAATAACAAACATGCACCTCAAAGCATCCTTTGATTGAAGCAAGGATTGTAATGTGATAAAATTGGTTACAAAGCAAGTTATTCCAAGATGAGCCAACTATTTCTTGTTTGTGAATTCCTTCATTAGGTTGAGGACCCAAGTATGATTAAATATGTATTTAAAAATATTTTTAGCATACTTAATAATTTTTTGGTCCATGGAAGTTTGTCAAGATCCTTCAATTTGAGGTCAAGGCAATGAGCAACACATGGAACAAGGATAGGTGCCTGTCCATGAGAAGTCTACCTGTAGCAACATAATTTGTTGCATTACCTATAACAATTTGCACTACATTCTCCTCACCCACCTCGGCCAAGACTCCCTCCAAAGCCTCACAAAGAAATTCAGCATTTAACATCACGGCATGGTATGCGTGCAAGGTGATACTTCAATTGGTTAATGCCTCCCTCAAGCATTTTTGTTTTGCAATGGATACAAGCCATCTCCTCTCTTTTTTCCCCAAGGATGGCATGTTTCTAACAAGGATCTCTTCTAACTAGGGTCAACATTGTGATTGAAAATTTGGAACTATTTATAAATGTGAAGTATGAAGATATAAATGGAAAAAAAATAACATTTACAATTTTTAATTATATTAAAATTAAAAAATCAGAAAAAACTTTAAAAACCCCTGTGCAGATCCCCATCGATCAGGGGCGGGGCCTTATCGAGGGGCCGATCCCACGCGATCCCGAATCCGCGAAAATTCACGAGGGGAAGCGGCGAGGCGACCTCTTAATGCAGGAGGCAGTCCCACGAGTCCCGAAGGGAACTGGCGGGGATGAGGAGCGTCCCTCGCTGTGGCATCCTGTCCCTTGTGTATATGGAGCTCCAGAAAATTAAAGAACATAAAATTTTGTTTTTTAAAACATTTTATATTGCTATTAAATGTTTTGTGGGCCCACAACAACATAATGCGTTTGTGTAAAGTCTAAAAACAAAAATTTAAATGAAACTTAATAAAGTTTCATAAGATTCAATGATATTATTTGGCTCTCACGGCAAGCGACGACAGGGGCGACGACTTCACACAGTAAAGAACGGGAAAATCTCAGCCTCAGCTCAGTCTAAACATTTTTTTGGCATTTTGCTCCTACGTTTGGGCATTTAACAAAGACGTTTTTGCATTTTAAAGAGGCATGAAACAAATTTCTTCAAGTTTTTGTTTCTAACGCCTAGAGTAAAGTTGTGGCTGGGCTCTACTTGACTGTGTTTTTTTCTTCACTCAAGCTGCATTTTGTTGGTGTTTGGGATGCCTTGAGGAGCTGGGAGCTGCACTTACTTAGTTCCATTTCCTACCACTCTCGTGATTTATTGATATTGATAGACCATGGTTTTATTGATGTTTGATATTGCTATGATAAATTTTATAATGCTTTAATGACATTTATTATGTTGTTATGCTACTACTCTCGCGATTTATTTTATATTGATATTGTTGTTAGCAATTATTAATTTATTGACATATATCTCTCTTTCCCTCTCTCTATCTATAATATATTAATAAATTTTGAAAAAATCATATATATATATATGTATTTTGTATGTTGCCGTCCCCTACCGTCCCCTAAAAATGGGCTAGGAAGCGTCGAATCGTCTGACCGTCCCCGTCCGGAGTCCCCAAAAGTAGTGGAACACGATATTAAAATTAAAAAATCAGAAAAAACTTTAAAAACTAGGGTTTACAACTATTAAAAAAATAAAAATATGAAAAACAACTAGGGTTTGTTCTTTATCCAATAACCTAAAATGAAAAAAATATGTAGAACACAATGGAAATTTAAAATTTAAAATAAAACTGAAAAAAATCAAAATACAAACTTACCTCTCCAAACTTGCTCCAAAATGATGGTAAGCAACTTCAAATCCATGGTGGAATGCTTCCAAACCCTTTGTATGCTCCATTGGATGCATCAAGAGCTACTACAAACCTTCCCAAATGATCTTCAATCACTTTTTGAATTCAACCAATGTACTAGTTTTCTCTCCAATGGCATATAATTTTTTCTAGTGTACCACGGGGACACTCCTGCTCTCCCACCCCCCCCAAATCCCCACATTTTTGGGATGGTGACGTCTCCGGGACATGGGGATGTGGGGGAGACGTCCCCCCACCACTATGCCACCTCCTCGGAATGCCTAGGACAGCAAGGATGCCAGGATGTCTAAGGGACTCCCAAGAGTCCCTCAATTGTCTCGAGGACGCCCAAGCATCTCTTGCGGCCGACAGGGAGGAAAAGTGCAAAAGTTTAAAAAAAAACATGTTACCGGTTTGCATTCACCCATTTTTTTGACTTTTTTTTAATTTTAAAAAGTCCAATTCACCCCCTAACCCTAAAATGATGTCCGCCATGAAGGTTTTTGTGTGGCTTTGGAGGTCTTAGGGCTTGGTGGCAGGGGTGGAGCCCCTCAACCCTACCCTGTATCGCGACAAGGAGCACGTCGGGGACGCTACCCCCGAACCCCCACGAGGGGTGCTACCCCTTGACCCTGCTAGGGTCGTTGCCCCCAAACCCCCACAAGGGGTGCTGCCCCTCGACCCCATTTTGGGCATTGCCCCCAAACTCCCATTGAGTTCATTTGATTTTCCATGTACTCTCCAAGTCCAAGTTTCCATGTTTGCCTACAAGTCTTCATCTATAATATTGTCATGATCATCTAATTGGACAATCTTCCTTGATGCCTACTTACAAGGAGAAATGCAACAATGTAGTTAATTTTAATATATAATATATATCATGACATTCGAGTTTGACTAATTAACATTCTAATGTTTTTTTATTATTATGGTGGTTTTGTTAAGTAGTATTAATAGTATTATAGTATTTAAGTATTTTAAATTTTAATTAGTAATTTGCCAAAGTTTCATTTGTAAATTCAACATTGTAATTCTTATACATCTTTTTATAACTATTTTTTCAAGTACTATATGTATATTAGCATCGCCCTCCCTCCGTCGTCCCCAAGCTTAGGCCCTTGGTGCCTCTGTCCCCGAAACCCATCCCCCCGTCAAGAAACTCCATAGAACACTAATTTTTTTCTCAAAAACTAGTTTTTCGCTCCTTGTTTTTTAAAACAAAATGAATGTGTCTTTAGGGTGTAAGAGATGATTTTCAATGTTTTTGTTTTTAACACTTTATATTTTTTTATTACATTTTTTTAACTTTTTGTTTACCAAGCCACAGTCAAATCTAACATGCAAGACTTGTCAAGTCAAATGAGTCTCCCAAACTCATCAAGTACTTGAGTCTCATGTCCCCAAGACTCGTTTAGTGCCACTTGCCTCAAGACTTGCCATGTCTTAGCGATTCTAGGCAAGTCTTATAACTATTGGCATGATGCTTTAGGCTTTTTTCAAATATCATCTATTGTACTAAGCTCCTCTCTTAACCATATCTATGATGTGGTAATTGCAATATTTGTCAAATTGGAATATCCATTGTGAGCATCACATCAATGATAGCAATACAATCTATATAATCCAATCTAGTTTTTTGCCTAGATGACCATATCTCACCAATACTATCACCAATCATATTTTGCCTTAAAAACTTCAAACTATGGCTTGCGAATCTGTGATGCTAAGTAAGCATTAATTCATAATCATGAAAAACTAACAAATCATCCTATACCAATCACATGCTCAAGCGTCAATTGCAAAGACCATAGCCTTCATCAAGGCATGGTTCAAGAGTATTTCTATCTTGTACAACTTATATACCTCTCATACTATTAAATATTCCTTTATTAATGTTTCATGTAATTATTCTTTAGAGTGTTTTAATGCCCTATAAGAGGAGGTTGATTTAATAGTGCTTTAATGCCTATGGTTAGGTAGGTGGATTTATCCCACATGGATTGTACCTCATAGGTCATTGATTTTGTGACTCTATTTAAAGAGGTCAGTTGTACTAGAGTGCTAAGCCCAATCTATTGAAGCAGCTACAAGGAATGGCTTCCCCTCATTTTCGGCATACAAAACAACTAGAAAAGTGTAACAAATAATTGCATACATATCTATTTAAATACTAAAGGCATGTGGAAGTATCAAAGATTTGTTCACATCATCATATGGGAAATCATAACTCTAGGGACATGCTATTTGGCAAGCTCAAACCTCCCGTAGAATCTTTCTTTGACTGTTAGTGCCTTGAATCATATGAACCACTGGCTTTAGCTTCACAAAGGAAATGTGTCTCCCTTGCACACCCTTTCTGTGAATAAGACTTAACAAAATATTTTCCTTCATGTTTGAATCCTCACTAGGAATATGGCCTTAAACAGAGCTGCCTGAATTGATAACACTATTAATCAATCAACTGATGATTAGGATATGAAGGGATCAAATACAAATTAATTAAAGGCTAGTGCACCCACAATATCTGTGACATGATGCTTTAGGCCTTTTTCAACTATTGTTTATTGTATTAAGTTTCTCTTTTGACCATATCTATGATGTGGTAATAGCAGTATTTGTCAAATTGGAGAATCCATAGTGAAAATCACATCAAATTTCAATGATAGCAATGCAATCTATAAAATTCAATCCATTTTTTTGCCAAGATGCTCACATCTCACCAATACTATCTATCACCAATCATATTTTGCCTTAAAAACTTCATTTCATAGCTTGTGATTTTGTGATGTTAGGCAAGCATTCATTCATAATCATGAAAAACTAGCAAATCATCCTATACCGATCTGTAATGTCCTCTTTTGGCGCTTAGCCAATTCGTGCACATTTAGCCAATTTCCAAGTTTTTCAGAGGCTAACTGGTTAGTTTGGGAGAGTTCCAACATTCTTGGAGAGCTCAATTTAGAGATTTCTTGGCATCCGGTGGTGGTTTGGAGTTCAATTGGCTTTCAGGTTTGCGGTGACGATCTTTGTAGCATTTTGGGCCTTCTGGATTGTTCTCCACAGTTTTTGGAGAACACTACTATTTTTAGTAAGTGCCCATTTTGGCACTCAGCATCATTCTTCAACGTCAACTTCTTCTTGGTGTGATCAATTTCAGTTTTCGATGCCTTGGCGGTGCTTTCTAAAAAATGGTTTGGATTATTTAAACTATTACACTAAAATTATAAAATTAATGTTGTAATATTTACCTTAGTGTTTTAATTTTATAAAGTTATGTTATGTCCCCTCAAGTGGACGCCTAGGGGAAAAGGGGACTTGGACATAAAGTTATTTTAAAAAGCAAAAAAAGCATTTTTCAAAAAAGGTAAAAAAGCACTTTTCAAGAAAACAAAAATTGCTTTTTGGAAAACAATGAAAAATGAAAAAGCGCTTTTTTGAAAAAGCAACGAAAAAACAAAAAACATTTTTTTGAAAAAGTAGCTAAAAAGTTATAAAAGGAGGTTTGTGGCTCTTATTTGCATTGCACACATTACAAGATGTTGTTGGAGTGAACATTGAGTTCTTCCAGAAGTTGATTAAGGACGAAAACCCTCGTCAATATTCACTAGTTCCGATAGTGCAAAATCCATCCTAGCTGGTTGGGTGTTTTCATTCAAGAAACACATTGGATTTTAATGGAGTTTGAGTTTCCAGGTATTTTAGAGATGAAAATATATGAAGTTTTTGAGTGTTCACAAAGTAATATCAGACAAGTTGTTGTTTAATCATTATCAAACCTTTATAATCCATTCTTGAGGGGTGGTGAGTTGCCTAGAGTGAGCTGGAAACATTGTTCTAAGTCTACATTGGCCATTGGCTGCATTTAGGAGTGGATTATTGAAGATCTTCTGAGTCATTACCTCACCGTCCAGACTGCTGCAGTGAAGTTTCAGACCTGTACCAGTCATCTATTTGTCATTTCCTTGAGGTATATTTGCTATTTCAATGATGGGTGGTTAGTTCTTTGAAGTTGTGTTACATGTGGGGATGTTATATCAGTTTTCTTTCATAGCAATATTTGTAACAGCAAATGCATATCTTGAATTGGGGAGTTTGAATGAGCTTATATTGTAACACTAAGTGATAGTACCACCAGTGAATTGCTCTTGATATTTTGTTGTTACTCACCCACTGCATAAGTGGCCTATGTAAGCCACCTCACTGCATAAGTGGCTCTTGTTACTCACCCCACTGAATAAGTGGTTCTTTGGTACTTACTCACCACTGAAAAGTGGAAGAGTTGCTTATTTTCTTTGTATTCACTCACCACTGGAAAGTGGAAGAGTTGGCTTTACATTTCCTTTATTGTATAAGCTTAATTACACTATCATCCTCTCAATCAAATGGGAGGGATGATGCTAAGGGAAAACACCAATATAAAACAAACATGAATGTTTATAGGATGACTCACGCACTTCTTTCAACAAGCATAAACTAATACACCACCATTTAACATCTCTATTCACCACTATTTGTTTACACATAATTATCACAAAAGGTATAGATAGGTGGATTGCCCATAATGTCTACCTTCCCTTATCCCACGTTGGATACCCTATATTACATACTTGGGTCACGAACACAACATTTACTAGTTCTCCACATGTCACAACATAGAGAGTTTATATAACTTATCACCCATACTATATAAGTACAATACACACCAATTTTCACTTGCTCCTACAAGATTCATTCCACAATGGTTACATAATTATAACTCTTTTTATGTCTACTCTTTTGCTTATTACTAACTCACTCTAAATCATATATGGTCATGGATTAACTAAAAAATTTCGAATAAGCTTTGACACATAGGATACACCACACTTTCAACTTTACCTTGTTTCACTAGGTTTTACTCATATTATTCATCACTAATATCATCCACCAACAATCATATAAGGCGAATGGTCATTTTCTATGTTCAATCCTAGTTTTATTTTCTCCTTTTTAACATAACTAGGTTCGCTATGTCCCAATTTTTCAAACCATATCTTCATACAACTCTAAACTTCTACAATCAAATTGCGAAGGTTTCTACTTTCAAGGTAAATTATTGAATGTTCCTAATTGAACAGCCTTATATTGTAAGAGAAGTAATACAACTACTACATTATTATCTAAGAGGATAAGATTTCTAGGTATTATCAACGTTTCGTGAAAGGGTAACAATGTAATATAATTAATAAAATACACAAATGCATACATCACTAATACCTATCAAGTTTTCATATCATTCTAACTACCGTATTGCATCCCAATAGCATGAAATTTTAAGCATTTCCACACATTACATCTATGTTAACCATAGAACATGAGAACACATACACACAAGAAGTAAAAGACATAGGCAAAAATCCTACTTCTAATTGAATTTTATCTAACAAAATAAGAATTTCCAAGGATTTCCACATTTACGTACTAGCAATCAAATAATTCAAAACGTTACTTTGATCACCTTCAACAATCATCTTTTAATTACTTCTTTTTATCCAAATTTGACTCTTAACTTTAAACATTTAGCTTCAAATAAGTCATCAATCGATTTGCTTTCCTAAATTTTATAGACTCCCACAATCTAACAAAACAATAGCCATCCACTTGCTAGAAGACTACATCACACACTTCTTATCCCTAATATAATTTATGCACACAATTTTATGTCTTTTAGGTTCCTAATTTGAAATTTAAAAATTACTATTGTCTACCAATTTAGAAAGATGTGCTAACAACACTAGTAAGGTCACCTAAGAGTTCATATAATTAGATCACAAATTAAGCAATGCTAAAGCCAAATTTAAATTTTTGGGTGGAGTAGGTAAAGCTAAGGTTTCCAAAAAAATGTTTCTATAGTTTGACATAACAAAGGGACAGTTGGAATGGCATTTCAGAATGAGTCTCAAGAGATTTCCTGTAATGTCCTCAGCTCAAATTGAATGCAAATTAATAATCGTGATGACGAAATTAATTAAATAACTCTAGCACTGAATAAGTAGATCAAAACATAAATGCTAACAAACTGAAGTAATCAACGCCAGACAGCATATGAGAACAAATATTAAATATTTATATTAATGCAAGCATCACACGGTACACCAGAAGTGATTTCAGACCCGATATGAGGAATTCGCAAATAGGCAGACTAGGAGATCCAAACTCCATGTCTAGCAATCAATGACGCTACACCCCGATTAAGATTGTCTTCACAATGAACTGTTATCTAGATGATATGGGTTGTTGCTACAAATGATGAATGCGCCAATGCAACCCAACTACTTCTAATTATAATAACAATTATAATCAAACAACAATAGCCGTCTTTCTTTAGGATCATCCGCTATGCATACCTGAGTCACTGGTAGTGGCAATACAACAAATTGACTTATAGGCGAAAGATGGTCCTTGATGAAGTTCGCACGAGTTCTGGAAGTTGCGCAATAACTCTCTGATTGCGTGAGTCTCAGATTCGATGAATGCCTGATCTTCGTTTGTTGCTAAAGCCCGCCTGGTGAAAGCTCAATCCCGTTGCCAAGAGTTCGGGTCACCGTGATTGCTTGTTAACGAGCGCTTACTGAGTGCCTGGAGTCCGTCGGTATAACAGTAGCGCAATTGTCTCCCTTGGAATGTCTTCATTGTCACTAATGTAATCTCGAGATGGCTCTCTTCGTTGTGGAGGGCGGATGAGGAACACTGGCCAAAGCCGTGAGGCTCGGCCTATTCGGCCTAACACCTCCTTCCGGAACCTTTCTCCTAAGTGCGTTGTCCTTCCAATGAGGGAATACGATGCACTCACCCGAGTTCCAATCTTCAGACCTGTACGCCACCTACAACCCGATCCAGGGAATCCTATGAGTTATGAGGAATGGCCGAATGAGAGAGAGAGAGAGCAAGAACTAAGGCACGAAACTCCCAGGCTGACACTACGTGCTCACCTGGTTGCCACGCATGGACAGCTGCGCTTCCACCAATACTAGCAAAGACACAAGTCCAAATTCCGTGATGATCAAAAAAAGGAATGAGACTTCTATAAATACTCAACAACCCGCCAACACAAAAGCATATCAACCAAAAGAAAACCAAATTCAAATATGAAATTGGCACCTCAATGAGGTTGGCCCAAAATTACGTTATTTATTTATTTATTTATTATTATCTTTTATTATTATTTCATTTAGTGTTTAAAAACACTATTCTTCCAAAACATGTCAGCCTGGCTTATTTTAAATTCGAGACATTACAGTCCCCACCTCCAGATTGTTGCTTGTCCTCAAGCGACCGCAAGCCAATGCTGAGTCGCTCAACACGAGGTGAAAAGATATGATCCTGGGAACATGACCACATGTACCAATCTTTCGCTGCTCCACTTTCATATAAGCATCATCAGACCCATAATTGTGATGCAACTCATCTGGATCCCATTGAAAGAGCAAACCTGTCATATCAATGCCTGGATCCCAATTCATCACGCCATTGCATCCAGCAACTATGAGGGGGTAGATGGATCTAGAATGGCTATCAATACCAACAATCTCCTTGTCTTTGAGAGACCCTTCATAGATGTGTGAATCTGCTATGAGGAGTACATGAAAGGGCACACCAGTCCACTCTGGGTTGTTGATACAGATCAAAATAGCGCCCCAAAAAAGGAAAATGATGATATAAAGGGTGTCACAAATAACTAGCAATGACAGTGCCCCAACATGACACCCACTTCCCATGATAACGTGATGACCCATGTCTCCCCAAGTTTCCCCAACAACCGCTGTCCACAAAGTATTGTCAAGGACATCCATGTGCAGCGTTGTAGGACAATTCTCTCTCATCAAGGCATAGAGTAAGGGCCATGCAACATAGTTCAGCTGAAACACGAACACTTGCAACTCAAAGCCAAGCAGTATGACACTATCCTCATACCTGGGTTTATAGATCAGCTGCAGCTTCATTCCTCCACGTGTGCTCCAATCAAAAGCAAATCCATGTATGATATGTGCCATGAGTCCCCAAAGTAGGGCAACCTCATGCTTCACCATAGAATCCTCAAGATGATGGTTCAGTAACTTATCACGAGTAGACTTTTCAAGTGCTCCATGGAGGACTAAAGACCAACCCAAGTTTGCTTCATCCCTAACTACATTCATACATGAAGGCATAATGCTAGTGGCTGGTCCACTAAGTGTGTGCTCCATCACACCATGTATGTGGTGAACCTTCGAATGACTCCCCCAAAGGGGCGACACCAATTCCACATAAAGCAAGATATGTGAACAAACAAGAAATCCTGATTCATACCTCAGGTCTGTTTGCTTCACTTGCTTGGCTGCCATTCGCGGCTCCTTCTTCATGTTCCACATGCCTCGTATCTCCTTTGCCTTCTTCACGCTAGGGCCTATCAAATTTTCATCTATGACTCCTAAGATAATGTTGATCATAGGAAGAGTCCTCCCTCTTTGTGTAAATGCCACCAATATCTGATTACGCACGAATGAGGGATTGTTGTTCCAAATCAGAAATTTAGGACTGCTGACATACCCTGTCATAGAGCCTTCAATCACTTCCCTACGAATTTCTTCATGCTCTCCAACATGTGTTGACCCACTACTGGTTCCCTCATGAGAATTATAACCCTCAATGCTGATCCCTTTGGCTGTCATAACATGATATGGTGCAGATATGAATCTTTTGTCAGCCCCTACATCATGCTCATGCATGGAATTCACCTCGATCTCAATCACCTTGTCCTTGTCCCTGATCACATGTAGGTATGCCGCTATGTTCTTCAACTCCTTCAAATCTTCAAGGCTGATGCTCATTCCCCCTTGTCCCATGACTGCCCTCTATATGAATGCTTCAAGAACACTCCTTGTGCCATCCAACTTAGACAAGGTTGGAACTTCCTCGTCCATGGTCACCCCCAAATGATTCTTCCAGTCACCCTCCAAACTGTAAAAAAAAAGCGAACTATTCCAATGCAAGTCAAAATTTGAAATGACTTCATGCCTCGTGTTAGGGTTGTCTTGATCCTCGTGTGTGCCAACTTCTGTCTCTCCATCTTTGGATCCTTCAGATTCGTCTTCCATAGCTTCTCCTTGGATCATCTTCATGTTGGCCACTCCCCATGGATGTAATCTTTGTAGGAAGCTGGTATCCTGCCATGTGTATGGAAACTGGTGCCATGCTTACCTTACCCCAATGCTCATTCATCTCCTCTCTTCTATCCTTCATTGCAGCATAGTACATCTTTCCCAAGGTGAGAAGATGATCTCTATCCGCAAGCATATATAGGTAGCTGGTCTGAACTACCATCCAAGCCTCCTTAAGTTCATGCAGTTCCTTGAAATCATCATGTTTATCTAAAATCTTCCAACATAGTGCTGATATCATTTTATGAATATGCTCGAAGTGATGTAGAGTCAACCCAACCATACCTTTATTGACCTTCAATTGATTTTCCAACGGATGTGCACCCATGCCCTCATGCCAGGCCCCAGGATGTGTCCCTTTCTCATGTCTTTCCGTTTCAGCTTCCTCCTTAGCTTTTCCTTCACAATACTCATCATACTCTATCAAGGGGAAGTCATACTGAGTATGGTTTTCAGTTCCAATGCTCTTATGTACCTCCTATGCTTGTCCCTTGAAGACTGTACGGCCCTCCTGTGTGGCTGCATTGTCATCATAGTGCCTTCCTAAAACTTGAGGCAAATCCCAATGGTTTTTTCTTCTTCCTTTGTACATGTCTATAATTTGTCACATAACCGAAAATATTTTTGAAGACTTTGATGTATCTTTTTTCTAACTATATCACATTTAAGTTGAAACTTTATATAAACTCTTCCACTATGTTTATACTTTATCCCATGGTTCCTTCAAATATTATGGTTTTGTCCAAATGTAAAAGCAGTAGCACTGTCATTGAACAGATTCCTCTATAAAATCTTAACAAGGATTTGAAATAAAATCATAAAACTTAATAAATTATTATTTTTTTAAGTTTGGATTTTTTTTATAAAACTCAACTACAACAGTAGGGAACAGCTTAATAAATCATTATTTTTTTAAGTTTGGGTTTTCTTTTTAATAAAACTCAATTACAATAGTAGGGAACAATTAGTTGTCCCCAGATAGTCAGGGAACATCTGAGACGTCCCCAGCCATCCCAGGGATGTCTGATCGTCCCCTACCTGTCCCCTACCCGTCTCCATGTCCCCAAGATGTCTCCTACAAAAAATAAAAATAAACAAGGACAACTAGGGGATGTCCCTAAGCTATCCCCATGTCCCCAAGATGGGTATGCTTGGAAAAAACCAGGGAACACGTCCCCGAGGAACATAGATAAATATGTTTCACTTTAGTAAAAAAATTGATTTTATTTTAATTTTAATTTTTGCAATTTTTTTATTTTCAAATAGTTGTTGAGACCCGTTTTGCCTCCAACACAATTTTCATAAGATGACTTGTGAAGGTTCATGAAGCACTTTCTAACATGGTCATCAGCCCAAATTGGTCCATATGGTGGCAATCTAGCACCAAAAAGGCAATAACTATTAAGCGGATGACCCTAGATAACATTTGGTGGGATCGTGTTGAATATCTCCTCAATTTCACTAAGTCAATATTGAGCATTATCCATTATACCGACATGGATAGGCCTTGTTTGGGAGAGATATATGATGGCGTCAAATCAATGATTGAGAAGACAAAAGTTTCATAAATGCAAAAGAGTAAGATCCTAAAGAAACTTTTTTCAAACAACTACACAAAATTATTAAAGAGAGATGGAACAAAATGACCACCCCGCTACATCTTCTTGCCTTTGCATTGAGACCTAAATATTATAGTGTTGAGCTCCTTTCTTTGTCAACAAGAATTGCCCCATATAGAGATTTTGAAGTCAGACAAGGGTACAAGGCAGCACTTTGTAGACTCTTCATTGATCCTACTATGCAAGATCTAGTGAGCATTGAGTTCATAGATTTTGTTGTACCCAAAACCAAATTTTTTGCTTCATCAAGGCATTTTGCATAAAAGAGTCTAAACCTTGCTAAATGATGTAAAATACAGTTTAGGGCAATATCAAGCATGGAGTTTTTGTCAATATTTTGTCAGTCAAAGTCAGTTTTATTGATCATAACCTGAATCAAAGACTCAGAATGGAGCATTTCACGATGGAGGAGCGTCTCACGACAGCATTTCACGTTGCACATGGTCATTTCAGTGACTTAGATGATGATTTCAATG
>VDFB02241767.1:0-16787 GCA_007258455.2 Sequoia sempervirens
TCAAATCATTCTTCTCCAAGTTTGATGGTACAAAAATTCTAATTCTCTCGAAGATTGTGAAAGATAATTTCTTGAAGGAAGATTTTTGGAGAGAAATTAAAATTTTTGAAAGAAAATTCTTGGAGACTAAGTGATTTTTCGAAGTAGAGGACAAAGAATGAAGTAAATTTCTGAGCTGGAGGACTGAACTTATAGAAAATAGCTTGCTTTTTCGGAGACAAAGACAAAAGTTTTAAAAGTTTAAGACAAAATTACCATCAAAGAGTATTATTTCGAAGCTTATAATCCAAATTTGATGGAATTCTTTATTCTTCTTTGGTCTTATTCATATTCTCACGAAATTTTACGAAGTGATTAACTAAATTATGTTATTTTCAGTCTGACTAATCACAGAATGTAATCTTTAACAGGCTGAAAGTCAGAATTTTCAAGAGAAAGGTCCAAGGAAATCAAAATTAAAATCGTGAAATTAATATATTTTTGGTATGTTTCTTGCAGGTTGATGACCACCCGAGGAGAACCTTCGAGGAAAGCACATATGAAGTTCGCAAGAAAAGGACTGTAGCCAGAATCGAAAATTAATTCCAAGTGGAAAAACATCACAGACACTAACCTTGGACACGTAGATTTCAATGAATTCAAGAAAAGAATGTATGGACATGATGGGTTCCTGCAGACACCAATTTCTCGCCGGATGATGAGGAATGGTATTGTCTAGGCAGTCGGATTTCCACCAGCCGTAGAATGTGCTGAATTAATGGTTGAATGCTCCATTCACTACAATGCGCAGGAGAGGCAGATCATTGCGTTGGACGGGAGAATATTGGCTCATCTCGGAGAGTTGGCAATTCAAGAAGCATTTGGCATACCGAGCTATAAATGGAATTCATACAAAACCAAGGAAGATGCCAAAAAACTCTATGAAGACCAGTTCGAGCTATGTGCCACAAATATTAATAAGTCATGGTTAGAGAAATCAAGGCCCTTGGTCAAGAAAATGCCAAAGAACCTGCTTCGTACAGACTTCAAGGAAGATTATGGGATATTATTTTGCTATTGAACAGAATAATGGGCACCCCTCAAGGTGCACCATTCGAGACATGGATGTACTATTTCATTGACGAAATCACCTTAGGTGTGAAAATGTTCAACTGGTCCCGGATGATTAGTGACAATCTTCATGAGCAGTTGGTCAATTTGGAAAGGACAAAATCTTTTCACATGAGCTCTTACATCGTTTATCTACTGGCCAGAACTTACAGATATACAGGACTAATCTGCAGAGGTGTGGTAGGCAATGGTGAGAATGAATTTAAGTCATATGATTGTTATCCGCAGCTTCAGCTCCATGAGAAGGCCCACTTCAGATGGGCGAATGATGCTTTCCTGATATATATCACTAGAATACTGCAAGGAGGAACTCACCAAAGGCTTACTCATGAGGCCAAAAGCCTGATCAACAAATATGGATCCTGGTTTATCCAGTTTCCGAGATTCACATACATAAGGATTCAGGGATTCATCGGAAGTCCTTACCGACTTCCAATTTACCCTACCAATAGGATGATCTTGCTAGAGGTCCTTAGGCAGTTGGAGACATACCAAAACATCTAAAGGCCAAAGCAGAAGGAAGCTATCACTTTCCCATTCTTCATTGGAAACATGCTAGAGTCTTGTCCGTCAGCACAAGCAGCTGTAAGTGCCAGGCTGGAGATGTAATGGTATCCATTTACAACTTACTGGTCCAAGGCCAACTTTGACCCTCATAACTACATTGGGACTGTGGATGGGAAGAAATATAAACATAAAGTAGACCTGGAGGATTTCTGGGCAAATGCTACAGATGAATATGACATTAGGAAAAGATTATGGTCTAGATTGTCAGTGAACTTGATCAGAATGAACGAACTTTGCCGAGTGCCTGATCAGCTGGAAGATGATTGTTGGCGTAACAATTAGCACCTCTGGAGTGCTAGTTGGTACGGATAGCTATGCACACTGCGTGATGAGTGCTCTTCAAATTAGGAGGGGAAGCTCCCTCGTTGTGTAGAAAAATGCTTGAAAAAAGTAAACTAAACTAATTCCTATCTTTTTGTCTTAGCTGAAAGAGGCACAAGGTTTTCAAAAAACTTCGAACGTTGCAGCCAAGGATTTTTTAGTTTCGCAGATCTTAACTACAACTCAAAACTAACTGGCTTATACTATCCAATCTCCTCAAGAAATCAGAGCATGAGGAAACGGTGCGGGAATGATTTATATGATAACCTCTAAGACAGGATTTCCAAGGAGGTGACAACACCTATTTGAGGTGTAGGCTGAAAGAAAGGTTATTGGAGATGACATCAAACAATGAACTCTACTTCTGAATTCCCAAGGAGGTGACGACACCTATCCAAGGTGTAGACATGAAACAAAGCTCATTAACACAATAACAACAAACGATAAGCCTTAATTCTAAATTCCCGAGGAGGTGACGGCACCTATCCAAGGTGTAGATATGAAACAAAGCTCATTAACACAATAACAACAAACGATAAGCCTTAATTCTAAATACCCGAGGAGGTGACGGCACCTATCCAAGGTGTAGATATGAAACAAAGCTTATAAACACAAGAACACAAAACAATAATCATCCAACCAAAGTGAACAGATACAGAATAGCAATTTTACAGGAAAATCTGGCTCAACATATATTACTATTGCGTGCAAAGGTTAATTAAAAATGAGCAAAAGCTCTTATTTATAGACATCAAAAGGTGTAGGGAACCCTAAAATCACCTTTAGTCAACTACAGTCTTGCAAGCATGCAAGATTTTATTGCTAAACCCTAATAAAGCAAACTATACAGTTAACTGGAAAGCTACCATCAATTAACTGGTACATTTAATCTAAATGGACAATGTGCAAGCATGCATGTCCTTATTGAAAGCAAGTTAACTCGAACACTACCATCAGTTAACAAAAACCCTAAATGAAAACCTAACTCCTACGAAGATAATCCCAAGGAAGAGATGTGCATGCATGAAATCAGCAAGAAGAACTCAAGACTGAAAGTCGAGTTAACTGCTGCTCTTGACTCTATCCTTAAAACTAACTGCAGGTCACAACTGATTGATCACTCCCATTCATCACGGTTTATCACCTCGTCTAGGAACTGGTCGATTGCCCCATCCTCTGGTACTTTGACGCTGTCTACGATGATAACCTGCCTTTTCAACTCTTGGTCACCATCCTTGATCGTTTGCATACATTCTTTTACATCCTCAGTTGCCTTTTTAAAACTAGCTGTCATCATTGAGATGTGATCCAACTTAGACGCCATAGGATCTCCTTCAAGATTATCACGAATCAGCTTCTCAAACTTGGCTTGTACTGCATCAAGTTCAACATACGTGCCATCCTCAAGAAGATAATGACACGGGCTCTGAGTGACAATGTTACGACCCAATTCCGCGTAAATTAAAAACTTTCCCATTTTCACTTTAAACATGTAAAAGTAACATATAACAAAGATATTACAATAAATTTCTTCCTTTCTTTATTGATAAACATGTACAAGTTACAATATGTTTCCTCATGAATTTCATTTTCATTGCAAATATAAATAAGAGTTAAAAAGGAATACAGTTACAGCTCGAAGCTTTTGCACAAATAGGAAGTAAGAAGGGTCCCTCGTAGAACTGCCCTTTCAAATCTTGGTACATCGGGTCAGCCAGCCGTGGAGGAGAAACATCATCAGCGCTTTTCCCCAACCACGGACTTATAATGTCCCCCGCATTTATCATTTCTGGTAATGAACGCCCTCCTTCAAGAAGAGATTGGTAGGGTACCTTTAACGATTACCAATCGAAAGATATGTCATGGTCCTTACCTGCTAACCAGAACCTTATATTTCACAATCTCTAGAATTCAGTACCGGATCACAATGAACCGACAGTAGATGTCTCAACTATTCCCACAACTAGGTGGACGTTGTAATTTCAATTACTTTGGCCAAAGTATTTCATTCAAGATTTCCTAATGAAGGTCATCTATCATAAAACACTACTCGTATTCCATTTGATTCTATGCTTCATTTCCACGATAGGTTTGTCCTTCAATGGGTGAACTGGCCATCCCGCATACATCCTACAATCATACCTAACCTACTAGAAATGAAAATGTTGTTCAAGAGTCTGTTCCACCTCCTCCTAACTTTGTGGAATTCTCTTTTTATCCTAGGAGTACTAAACTTGTCTCAGTTATCCTAATAACTTAAGCTAAAAGACTTCACTTGATTCTGCCATCATTTCGATCCTAGTAGATAAATATTACGTCTACGTATTCTCCATAAATGGAGATCATACACAACATGCAATAACCATTCAAAATGCAAATAAACCCTTCCCTTTTATCTTTTCCATTATTTCGTTTTTAATGCAAGAGAAATAATCTAATCCCTTAAGCACTTTATCCAAATAATCCCTTTTTCACAATTTCCCCTATTCATTGAATCCTTTACACATTTTCTCCTTTATTGCATTGCTTTTATTCATCGAATTGGTTCTTTCCTATTAAAGCTAATAGAAAGCAACGATCACAAGACGCAAAATAAACAACACTTAACAAAGGTTATATAATAGGAAGATTCATGCCTGATTTTAAAGCTTCTCCTTCCAGACTTGCTCTTTTAAATTCTTCTTCAAATAAGCCTCCGTAGTTTCAGCTAAATATGGCTTCTTTTATGGAAGTATTTCTCTCTATAGAGAACTCCTATATCTCTGTCTCACAGACGTGTTTCCACCACTCAATTCCTACTCAGCTATACAAATATCTCACTCTGAACTAAATATGATTCAATCACTGTAACTGGTAATTGCTGGTAATAATGCACTGAATTTATCAAACTAAACAATATAGGAAACTTAAGCAGTATAATGTAATGGATATGGAATAAAATAGTAAACTCAGATTGCTCCCAAGATGTGTTCACAATGAATGGAAGGGCGTCATTATATAGGGCCCGAAATACAACGGATTCCCAGTTATGTAGGCATGCCAAATGACAACACAGTAATCAGAAACAGTCAAAAGACATTTGGCAGATTATTTAACCCTAAGTCATCAAACATGAAGGTGATTCGACCTCCATTTTTGACAGCAGCAAAGCTTATTTCAATTTGAATTCGTTCAGTTTGTTAAAACGTGACAGCGCTTGTTCTCACGCGTTTTTTCAGCTAGGTTATTTGCCAAGTTTTATTGAAGACTTTTTCCTTGCTCTAATGGCGTCCAGATTTCATTTTATTCACCAAGCAAGAGATAAATCGGCCATTTTCAACTGTCCGGCCCTAGTCGCGCGAATTTCCTGCGCGTTTTTCATTTTACCTTCTGCATTTTCGCGTTTTTCTTCTTTATTTCGCTTTGATAAAACTTTAATATTTTAATAGATTTTTCAAAGTAAATATGGCGCATATATGCAGGCTCATATTTGAAGATTAACACTTCAAAGAATACATTCTAGAAAAATTCGCGTTTTCTTATCAATTCGTGATTTTTATGAAATCCGCGATTTTTAATTTCTTCCCAGATTTGGCATTCGTGCTTTACAATGTTTTACTTTTATTTCATTTGATTTTGACCAATCTTTTATTTAAATATATTTGTTTATTATATTAAAATACTTACATAATATAGTTTATGCATAATTATTTAAATTATCAATTTAAATAATATTGTATACATTTTAAACTATATTATATTAATATTTTAATATAATATTAAATATATTGAAATACTTAACATTATATTAATACATATATATTCATTTACATTATACATTAAACATGTAAATTAATATATATGTATTCGTACAATTTCAGAGACAAGATATCATTACAATATCAAATTCATTTATCTTGTTAGCCGTGGGTATGTATACTTGTATATATATCTGTATATATACTACATGTATAAGTATCCATAAATACATTTATATCGACACATACGTATGGCATATCCATCTGCTTAATACGTTTGTATCGACATGAACGTACTTATGGGTACTTGTACATATCGTATTCGTATGTACAAATACACATATCCACCTCTAACCAGAACTTATCAGTTATAAGGTTATATTGACATGCATCACTTGTTTACACATTCAGAAGAAGACACGACTCCTAATGATACGAGACAAGCCTACGGATGACTTACCTTTAACCAGAAACAATGACTTAGCTTACTCAATTCTAAGGCTTGTGTGTGTATGTTCAGTTGGTATCCATTACTGTTTACCCGACCAAGTTCCTCCCCGAATGATGTCTCTCCTCTGTCCGGAGGTACAGTCTTCGTACCTGCACATCACGACATGATACCGGCAATCATATGCTCATAACAAGGTAAAAACATCTCACAAGTTAGATTAACATTATTCCATAACTGTATGAAACATTTAATCAAAACTAAATCATTTAGAAGTAACATTCAAACGAAACCATCATTTAAACAGGACTCATTAAATAACGAGATCATTCATGTTTTATTCATCATCAAGATTCAAACATTACATTCAATTGCCCTATACAATAGTAGCTATAATATCGGGATGTAACATACTTCCCCCCTTAGGAATCATCGTCCCCGATGAACTAAGGTATTATTCAAAAAGCATAAAAACATGACTACATTTATTCTACACTCTTGAAAGCTTCAAGAATGTTTAATTGGCGTAATCTGGACATCAACTTGTCCATCACTCATGGCAGTGTTCTTCCTCTGCTGAAACATGGCCTTTTGAGTAGGTAGTGAATTACCATGCTGGTTACCAGAAGTTTTGTTAGGGCATTCATTTGCATAATGATTACCTCTACAAATAAAGCATCCTGCTCTTGGTCCTCTTTTCTCTATGGTTTCCCCAATCTTATTGTCACCTTCACTGGCTTTTCTAGTGTCATTATATCTGGAGTTGTCTCTTTTCCAGTCTCTTCTGAATTCCTTCTCATTGAAGCGAGATCTCTTCCCCTTTTTCCTTGCTGCATCTTGTACAAATTCTTCTTTCTTGGGGGAAATCTTGTCAGAGACTTCAGTTTGCTTCTTTTGTTCTTCTCCTTCATACTGATTGGAGTCTGCCTTAAGCTTCTGCTCCCGCTTAATGGCTTTTTCATACACAAGATCCATTGTGGTCGGACCATGCATATCGACTTCACCTCCAATATTTTTGTTCAGTCCCAAGATGAATTTCCTGATCCGGAATCGTTCATCCTTATGATAGATAGGAACATATCGCAGAAGCCGAGTAAATTTCTCCCAGTACTCGTTGACTGACATGGTTCCTTGCCTCAATTCTTGGAAATCAGAAAGTTTTTGGTCATAATAGAGTTGTGGCAACCACCGCTTGCGGAAAATTTCAACGAACTCTTCCCAAGTCAGCTTCCAGGAATTTATGTCCAATTCCAGTTTCTTGTTCTCCCACCAGTTAGAAGCTTCACCCGCTAACTGATAAGCACCCCAAGCTGCTTTAGTAACTTCGTCATAATTTCTTATGTCAAAGTACTTTTCCATTTGTACTAACCATACCTCAGCTTCGTCACCTCCGGCACTTCCATCAAATTTTGGAGGGTATACCTTCTTCATATCCTTTGTTAACTCAGTGGACACTTGTTTCCTCTTCTTCTCAATAGACGGAGTTGGAGATTTCTCCTTCTCGTGGTTGTGATTAATGCCTTCTCCATGCGAAGAACTTTCCTCTTCATTATTGGTGACAGGTATCTCAACTGCTTTTGCCTTTTCAAGGTTGGACAATCTTGCCAGAATCTGTTCCAGCTTCGCTTCTATTCCTGTTGGTTCTTGTTCCTCTTCACGACTTGTTCCAGGAATATTTCTCGTTCTCTCATACATTTTCACCATGATTTAAAAGTTCACTTTAACCTGAACGTTTCATACAAGTTAGCCTAATTACATTTTTAACTATCTTTTGGAAAACATATAAGCATACATTCACAAGATTTTTATTCAAGTTTTGGTTTATCACTTTCGCTTATTGACTATAATACTTTGCACATTCGCTCAACTGAATATTTCAAGTATGATCATGGTTTGTTTGCTAAACTGAAATACCCTTTTCAGGATTTTAAGCAACTACTTGTTCATAAATCAAAATCCTGTAAACGTTGATTTCTTTCATGAGTTTATCCACTTAGAACTTTATGTTAGTTCTACTAACATAATCAGATTGATCTATTTCATGTTCTATCATTTTCCTCTAGAATCTAAAGAGAGTATGTATGTTCTACCAATGATGATTTCCGATCTTCATTATCTGGTATACTGGACATTACCTTGCCACATTCCGTGCAGCTTCTTACTCTATCTTTTTCTAGGTTATAGTGGTTTCTCATCCTACAATTTCCGTTGTCGTTCCGATGTCTTAACTTGACATTAATTCTCTTGTTTCATTCTCGAATTCTCATAGACTCAAAGCTATTCTATACGGAATCCAAAAGTTTTTGACTCTTTATAACTATAGTCTACAACTATTAAAAGTTGTCACATTCCTTCTCATTCCTTGGAGTCATATAACTATTTCGTTGGATAAAGGTATAACTTGGTTATTCATCCTAACCTTTTTGCCTAACCTAATTGCATATACTTCCGCAATTCTAGGTGACATTTGTTGGTTTAGGAGTTCCTTTTCTAAGGATAACTCTTAACTCATTTCAATTTTCATAAGTTACTAAGGATTACATTTTCCTTTTCACTTTTCTAAGTTCTTTTCTCTTGCCGTTGTGGCACAAGAACTTTTCAACCGTTATCTTCTGATAAGGTTTACGCATTATTGCGTAATGAGCTCATAGGTTTCAGTGCAGAACCTGGTAGCTCTGATACCACATGTTACGACCCAATTCTGCGTAAATTAAAAACTTTCCCATTTTCACTTTAAACATGTAAAAGTAACATATAACAAAGATATTACAATAAATTTCTTCCTTTCTTTATTGATAAACATGTACAAGTTACAATATGTTTCCTCATGAATTTCATTTTCATTGCAAATATAAATCAGAGTTAAAAAGGAATACAGTTACATACATAGCTCTTAAGCTTTTGCACAAATAGAAGTAAGAAGGTCCGTGAACTGCCCTTTTCAAATCTTGGTACATCGCCGCCAGGGAGGAGAAACATCACTCTCCGCCAACCATCGGATCTTATAATGTGGTCCCCCGCATCTATCATTTTGCAATGAACGCCCTCCCTTCAAGAAGAGATTGGTAGGTATCCTTAACGCATTACCACCGAGCATAGTGCCGCGGTCCTACTCAACTAGAACCTTTGCTATTTCACAATCTCGATCTTTAGTACTTGACACAATGAACCGACAGCAGTCTCAACTATCTCAATAAATCCGGGTGGACGCGAAAATCTTTCACTACTTTGGCCAAAAGTATTCTCATCTCAAGATCCAATGAAGGTCATCTATCATAAACACTACCAGTATTTCCATTTGGACTTTCCCGGCGCTTCCCATTTCCCACGATAGGTTTGTCCTTCAATGGGTGAATCCGTCATCCCAGACATCCTACAATCATACGAACCTACTAGAAATGAAAACAGTGTTCAAGAGTCTTGTTCCAATTCCTCCTAACTAGGAATTCTTTATCCTACAAAGTCACCTAAATTGTCTTTCGATTATCCCTAATGGCAAGCTAAAAGACTTTACTTGATTCTGCCATCATTTCGATCCTAGTAGATAATAAGTACATCTACGTATTCTCCATATACAGAGATCATACACAACATGCAATAACCATTCAAAATGCAAATAAACCCTTCCCTTTTATCTTTTCCATTATTTCGTTTTAATGCAAGAGAAATAATCTAATCCCTTAAGCACTTTATCCAAATAATCCCTTTTTCACAATTTCCCTTATTCATTGAATCCTTTACACATTTTCTCCTTTAATGCATTGCTTTTATTCATCGAATTGGTTCTTTCCTATTAAAGCTAATAGAAAGCAACGATCACAAGACGCAAAATAAACAACACTTAACAAAGGTTATATAATAGGAAGATTCATGCCTGATTTTAAAGCTTCTCCTTCCCGACTTGCTCTTTTAAATTCTTCTTCAAATAAGCCTCCGTAGTTTCAGCTAAATATGGCTTCTTTTATGGAAGTATTTCTCTCTATAGAGAACTCCTATATCTCTTTCTCACAGACGTGTTTCCACCACTCAATTCCTACTCAGCTATACAAATATCTCACTCTGAACTAAATATGATTCAATTACTATAACTGGTAATTGCTGGTAATAATGCACTGAATTTATCAAACTCAACAATATAGGAAACTTAAGCAGTATAATGTAATGGATATGGAATAAAATAGTAAACTCAGATTGCTCCCAAGGTGTGTTCACAATGAATGGAAGGGCGTCATTATATAGGGCCCGAAATACAACGGATTCCCAGTTATGTAGGCATGCCAAATGACAACACAGTAATCAGAAACAGTCAAAAGACATTTGGCGGATTATTTAACCCTAAGTCATCAACATGAAGGTGATTCGACCTCCATTTTTGACAGCAGCAAAGCTTATTTCAATTTGAATTCGTTCAGTTTGTTAAAACGTGACAGCGCTTGTTCTCACGCGTTTTTTCAGCTAGGTTATTTGCCAAGTTTTATTGAAGACTTTTTCCTTGCTCTAATGGCGTCCAGATTTCATTTTATTCACCAAGCAAGAGATAAATCGGCCATTTTCAACTGTCCGGCCCTAGTCGCGCGAATTTCCTGCGCGTTTTTCATTTTACCTTCTGCATTTTCCTGTTTTTCTTCTTTATTTCGCTTTGATAAAACTTTAATATTTTAATAGATTTTTCAAAGTAAATATGGCGCATATATGCAGGCTCATATTTGAAGATTAACACTTCAAAGAATACATTCTAGAAAAATTCGCGTTTTCTTATCAATTCGTGATTTTTATGAAATCCGCGATTTTTAATTTCTTCCCAGATTTGGCATTCGTGCTTTACAATGTTTTACTTTTATTTCATTTGATTTTGACCAATCTTTTATTTAAATATATTTGTTTATTATATTAAAATACTTACATAATATAGTTTATGCATAATTATTTAAATTATCAATTTAAATAATATTGTATACATTTTAAACTATATTATATTAATATTTTAATATAATATTAAATATATTGAAATACTTAACATTATATTAATACATATTTATTCATTTATATTATACATTAAACATGTAAATTAATATATATGTATTCGTATAATTTCAGAGACAAGATATCATTATAATATCAAATTCATTTATCTTGTTAGCCGTGGGTATGTATACTTGTATATATATCTGTATATATACTACATGTATAAGTATCCATAAATACATTTATATCGACACATACGTATGGCATATCCATCTGCTTAATACGTTTGTATCGACATGAACGTACTTATGGGTACTTGTACATATCGTATTCGTATGTACAAATACACATATCCACCTCTAACCAGAACTTATCAGTTATAAGGTTATATTGGCATGCATCACTTGTTTACACATTCAGAAGAAGACACGACTCCTAATGATACGAGACAAGCCTACGGATGACTTACCTTTAACCAGAAACAATGACTTAGCTTACTCATTTCTAAGGCTTGTGTGTGTATGTTCAGTTGGTATCCATTACTGTTTACCCTACCAAGTTCCTCCCCGAATGATGTCTCTCCTCTGTCCGGAGGTACAGTCTTCGTACCTGCACATCACGACATGATACCGGCAATCATATGCTCATAACAAGGTAAAAACATCTCACAAGTTAGATTAACATTATTCCATAACTGTATGAAACATTTAATCAAAACTAAATCATTTAGAAGTAACAATCAAATGAAACCATCATTTAAACAGGACTCATTCATTAAATAACGAGATCATTCATGTTTTATTCATCATCAAGATTCAAACATTACATTCAATTGCCCTATACAATAGTAGCTATAATATCGGGATGTAACATACTTTTATGAGAATCATCGTCGATGAACTAAGTCAGTATTCAAAAGCATAAAACTTATGACTCTACGATTTATTCTACACTTTCTTGAAGAGTTTCAAGATGTTTAATTGAAATATTAATCACGGACATCAGCTTGTTAATGCTTTCATCAGCAGTGTTCTTCCTACCTAGCTGAAACATGGCTTTTAGTGGTAGTGAATTACCATCTTTGGTTGCAGGGGATTTGTTAAGGGCATTCATTTGCATAATGATTCATACCTCTACAAATAAAGCACATCTGCTCTTGTCCTCTTTTTTCTCTATGGTTTCCCAATCTTGTGTCCTTCGGCTTTTTCTAGTGTCATTATGTCACAGGTTGTCTCTTTCCGGTCTCTTAAATTCCTTCTCATTGACGAGATCTCTTCCCTTTTTCCTTCTTTGCATCTTGAAAATTCTTCCTTCTTGGGAACCATCTTTTGAGACCAGTTTCCTTCTTTATTCTTCTCCTTCATCTTGCAGTTAGATCTATAAGCTTTTATTCACAATGGCTTTTCGCCTAAGATCCATTGTGGTGGACCATATATCGACTTCACCTCCAATATTTTTGTTCAGTCCCAAGATGAATTTCCTGATTCGGAATCGTTCATCTTTATGATAGACAGGAACATATCGCAGAAGCCGAGTAAACTTCTCCCAGTACTCGTTGACTGACATGGTTCCTTGCCTCAATTCTTGGAAGTCAGAAAGTTTTTGGTCATAATAGAGTTGTGGCAACCACCGCTTACGGAAGATTTCAACGAACTCCTCCCAAGTCAGCTTCCAGGAATTTATATCCAACTCCAATTTCTTGTTCATCCACCAATTTGAGGCTTCCCCTGCTAATTGGTAGGCTCCCCAAGCTGCTTTAGTAACTTCGTCATAATTTCTTATGTCAAAGTACTTTTCCATTTGTACTAACCACACTTCAGCTTCGTCACCTCCGGCACTTCCATCAAATTTTGGAGGGTATACCTTCTTCATATCCTTTGTTAACTCAGTGGACACTTGTTTCTTCTTCTTCTCAATAGACGGAGTTGGAGATTTCTCCTTCTCGTGGTTGTGATTAATGCCTTCTCCATGCGAAGAACTTTCCTCTTCATTATTGGTGACAGGTATCTCAACTGCTTTTGCCTTTTCAAGGTTGGTCAATCTCGCCAGAATCTGTTCCAGCTTTGCTTCAATTCCTGTTGGTTCTTGTTCCTCTTCTCGACTTGTTCCAGGAATATTTCTCGTCCTCTCATACACTTTCACCATGATTTAAAAGTTCACTTTAACCTGAACGTTTCATACAAGTTAGCCTAATCTAGACTTTTAACTATCTTTTGGAAAACATAAAAACATACATTCACAAGATTTTCATACAAGTTTTGGTTTACCACGTTCGCTTATTGACTATAATACTTTGCATATTTGCTCATTTGAACATTTCAAGTATAATCATGGTTTGCTTGCTAAACTGAAATACCCTTTTCAGGATTCTAAGCAACTACTTGTTCATAAATCAAAATCCTGTAAATCAAGTTTTCCAAAACGTTGATTTCTTGATGAGTTTATCCACTTAGAACATTATGTTAGTTCTACTAACATGATCAGATTGATCTGTCTTATGTTCTATCATTTTCCTCTAGAATCTAAAGAGAGTATGTATGTTCTACCAATGATGATTTCCGATCTTAATTTTCTGGTATACCGGACATTACCTTGCCACATTCCGTGCAGCTTCTTACTCTATCTTTTTCTAGGTTATAGTGGTTTCTCATCCGACAATTTCCGTTGTCGTTCCGATGTCTTAACTTGACATTAATTCTCTTGTTTCATTCTCAAATTCTCATAGACTCAAAGCTGTTCTATACGGAATCCAAAAGTTTTTGACTCTTTATAACTGTAGTTTACAACTATCGAAAGTTGTCACACTCTTTCTCATTCCTTGGAGTCACAAAACTATTTCGTTTGGATAAAGGTATAACCTGGTTATTCATCCTAACCTTTCTGCCTAACCTAATTGCATATGTTTCCGCAATTCTAGGTGACATTTGTTGGTTTAGGAGTTTCTTTTGAGTTTAACTCTTAACTCGTTCCAATTTACACAAGTTACTAAGGATCTCATTTTTCCTTTTCGCTTCTCCAAGTTCTTTTCTCTTGCCGTTGTGGCACAAAGAACTTTTCAACCGTTATCTTTTGATAAGGTTTACGCATTGTTGCGCAATGAGCTCATAGGTTTTAGTGCAGAACCTGGTAGCTCTGATACCACATGTTACGACCCAATTCTGCGTAAATTAAAAACTTTCCCATTTTCACTTTAAACATGTAAAAGTAACATATAACAAAGATATTACAATAAATTTCTTCCTTTCTTTATTGATAAACATATACAAGTTACAATATGTTTCCTCATGAATTTCATTTTCATTGCAAATATAAATCAGAGTTAAAAAGGAATACATTACATACATAGCTCGTAAGCTTTTGCACAAATAGAAGTAAGAAGGTCCAGGAGTCCGTCCTTTCAAATCTTAGTACATCGGCCGCTTGCTGTGGAGGAGAAACATCACTCGGGCGCTTTTCCGCCAACCACGGACTTATAATGCGGTCCCCCGCACGATCATTTTGCAATGAACGGCCCTCCCTTCGAAGAAGAGATTGGTAGGGTATCCTTCTTTGATTCTTGAGCATAGTCTTTGTCCTACTCAACTAGAACCTTGCTATTTCACAATCTCATTCTAGTACTCAGATCATAATGAACTGACAGTGTAGTCTCAGCTATCTCACATCTAGGTGGATGTCGTACCTTTCACTACTTTGGCCAAAGTATTCTCATTCAGTACTTCGAATGAAGGTCATCTATCATAAACACTACTCAGGGCCGATTTGACTTAAGGCTTCCTTACTCTACGCATAGGTTTTGTCCTTCAATGGATGAATCCGTCATCCCAGACATCCTACAATCATACGAACCTACTAGAAATGAAAACAGTGTTCAAGAGTCTTGTACCAATTCCTCCTAACTAGGAATTCTTTATCCTAGGAGTACTAAACTTGTCTCAGTTATCCTAATAACTTAAGCTAAAAGACTTCACTTGAGTCTGCCATCATTTCGATCCTAGTAGATAAATATTACGTCTACGTATTCTCCATATATGGAGATCATACACAACATGCAATAACCATTCAAAATGCAAATAAACCCTTCCCTTTTATCTTTTCCATTATTTCGTTTTTAATGCAAGAGAAATAATCTAATCCCTTAAGCACTTTATCCAAATAATCCCTTTTTCACAATTTCCCCTATTCATTGAATCCTTTACACATTTTCTCCTTTATTGCATTGCTTTTATTCATCGAATTGGTTCTTTCCTATTAAAGCTAATAGAAAGCAACGATCACAAGACGCAAAATAAACAACACTTAACAAAGGTTATATAATAGGAAGATTCATGCCTGATTTTAAAGCTTCTCCTTCCAGACTTGCTCTTTTAAATTCTTCTTCAAATAAGCCTCCGTAGTTTCAGCTAAATATGGCTTCTTTTATGGAAGTATTTCTCTCTATAGAGAACTCCTATATCTTTGTCTCGCAGACGTGTTTCCACCACTCAATTCCTACTCAGCTATACAAATATCTCACTCTGAACTAAATATGATTCAATCACTGTAACTGGTAATTGCTGGTAATAATGCACTGAATTTATCAAACTAAACAATATAGGAAACTTAAGCAGTATAATGTAATGGATATGGAATAAAATAGTAAACTCAGATTGCTCCCAAGGTGTGTTCACAATGAATGGAAGGGCGTCATTATATAGGGCCCGAAATACAACGGATTCCCAGTTATGTAGGCATGCCAAATGACAACACAGTAATCAGAAACAGTCAAAAGACATTTGGCGGATTATTTAACCCTAAGTCATCAAACATGAAGGTGATTCGACCTCCATTTTTGACAGCAGCAAAGCTTATTTCAATTTGAATTCGTTCAGTTTGTTAAAACGTGACAGCGCTTGTTCTCACGCGTTTTTTCAGCTAGGTTATTTGCCAAGTTTTATTGAAGACTTTTTCCTTGCTCTAATGGCGTCCAGATTTCATTTTATTCACCAAGCAAGAGATAAATCGGCCATTTTCAACTGTCCGGCCCTAGTCGCGCGAATTTCCTGCGCGTTTTTCATTTTACCTTCTGCATTTTCGCGTTTTTCTTCTTTATTTCGCTTTGATAAAACTTTAATATTTTAATAGATTTTTCAAAGTAAATATGGCGCATATATGCAGGCTCATATTTGAAGATTAACACTTCAAAGAATACATTCTAGAAAAATTCGCGTTTTCTTATCAATTCGTGATTTTTATGAAATCCGCGATTTTTAATTTCTTCCCAGATTTGGCATTCGTGCTTTACAATGTTTTACTTTTATTTCATTTGATTTTGACCAATCTTTTATTTAAATATATTTGTTTATTATATTAAAATACTTACATAATATAGTTTATGCATAATTATTTAAATTATCAATTTAAATAATATTGTATACATTTTGAACTATATTATATTAATATTTTAATATAATATTAAATATATTGAAATACTTAACATTATATTAATACATATATATTCATTTATATTATACATTGAACATGTAAATTAATATATATGTATTCGTATAATTTCAGAGACAAGATATCATTATAATATCAAATTCATTTATCTTGTTAGCCGTGGGTATGTATACTTGTATATATATCTGTATATATACTAC
>VDFB02241770.1:0-15348 GCA_007258455.2 Sequoia sempervirens
GTGAATGAATTTCCCCAAACTCTAAAAGGCTAATTAATGCCAATTTATTAACTCAAGAGTGACAACTTTGTGTTTGTAAAACATCCATTCCCAAATTTTTCTCATCTTGATTCTCAACTTGTGAGATATTTACTCCTTCTAACTAATTTCCTAGATATTTGAAATCAACTCTTTTAAATAAAATTCTTGCTTTTCACAAAACATATTTACAAAAGTAATTATTTAATTACTTTTAAAGAAATTCTTTTTAACAAATTTTGCATTTTCTTTTAATTTAATAACTTGCTTAATTTAAATTAATAAATTAAACAATAAACACAACATAAACGTTTATTCTATCATTTAAAGAAATTTGCATTTAATCAATATACCAACAAATAGCCATTTAACTAATTTACACCGCAATTAATTTCTAAATAAAATAACCCAAACAAAAATAACACAACAAGACAAAACGACATATGACATCGGGCGACAACAGGAAACTCGTTCGACAAAGAACGATGGTTATACGAGGACCAGACACTATCTCTGAATCAACATGATTTTTATTGGATTAGGGTTCGCTCAGACCTGACAAGCAGGTGGAGCCGATACCCGGTACCTGTATCTGCAGGAAACATCAACGTTAGAATATATACGCCTTATTTCTCATGTTAGAAAACACACCGTGAATAAGATTTACAGCATAGCAGGGTAATCACGAATGAGTAATGCCATACTGTCTTCTTCACCGACACGGACGAGCATCATTACATCATAATAACATAAATGTCAAACACATCCAGATAAACACATTAACACTCAGAAACTACATATCCACTATGCACATGCATCCATTATACAAACTTAAGCAAATGATCTCGATGTCTAGTGTATCATCAACGAATTTAAACAACTAGCAATCAAATAAAAACAAATGGATACACATAGCGGCAACTGGAGGGGTACTACATCCTCCCCCCCTAGGATACGGCTTACTCCTGGAAGCCGCAAAATAGATACAACCATATCATAAAGAGTGTAAAATGGACATCACAACCCTAACAAGTTCAGTCTAACAAGGCAACAAGAAAGAGAATCACTGCATCCCTTCCTCCACTACCAGACTACACACCATCGAATAAGGGGACACTTCTCAAGATCATCTTCCGAATCCAAAATTGTCTTTATGGAAGCGGAAGGCTGTATCCAATGGCTTTCCTTCTCTTCCTTAGAGAGGGCAGGTGCGTTAGGTCCACACCCAATTGGCCAATTCCAAACAATTGACGATTTTTTTATTTTTTTTTTACTTTAACTAGATGTCCCAATTCTACAATCTTCGTCCCTTTCTCCATTTTGACCCGATAGAGAGCTTGGGCCAAGATCTCGTCATCAAATTCACAAGATTGAGGTTCAGGTGTGGAGTTTTCTTTGATGACCACACCTTTATGATCAACTTTCTGATGGTTAACCCCACAACCACCACCTCTTCCTTGACCATGACCTCTATTTTGATGCCTAGGAATAGTTCTACACAACACCTCATAGAACAAATCTTAGATATAAGGAAAGAACCAAGAAAAAGGGAAAGAACGAATCTCAAGATTATAAGTACTATAACCACAACTAACATAAATATCCTTCATATAAACACTACTTAGTTTCCACTGAAGTCTAGCCATATTTATACACTCTCCCTTGCAAGAGTCCATTATCCTGTCGCTTGGAGATAAAATTTCTTCTACAACCCATATGGCCGACATTGAAAACGATAAAGATAAAATCATTTAGCCACTAAAGTCATAAATAATCATTAAATGGAATTCAATTTTCAACATTAAATCAAGAAATGTGCACAATGTCAACATTAAATCAAGTGTAACCACAAGGGTCACAAGTAAACGAGATCACAAAGTGTGGCTAAACTATCACAACCAAATATAAACAAGTTGTCGACCTTCGCAATTAACATATAGTCATCAATAATCACAAAGAAAGTTCAAAATCTTAAAAATTGTATAATACGACACTGCGTGACTAGACACTAGCCACCTAACGAGGAAGGAGAGAACTTTTAGGTGTCGGTAGTCTTCATGCGGTGCGGAGTGATTTCCGACACGTCTTAGTTACATGAGGTAAAGACAATAGGATAATACGAACTATAAAATCTAACACCTAGGACAACGTAATGGGCTTACTAATGTCCAGAGTACCCAGTGTTAGAACCTAGTGCTCTGATACCATCTGTAACGCCTCGCCAAGGAATCCAAAGGACAAAGTATTAAATAGCGAATTATCAGAATAATTTTTTTTTAAAAAAAAACATTCGTATATATATAAATGTCTAATGGATTCCATGACGACGTTACTTATACATTATAATTAAGAACATATTACCATAGTATTAAAGTCATAAACACAAGTACAAATCATATTCATGAATAAACCACTTTTCAAATCTTATACAATTCAAGTCATTCATAAATTATGATTACATCCAATGAGATTCTCAAAAGATCTCGATACATCATATTGATCATACAAAGAGTATACTCATTAACATGAGATAAATATACAATAAAGGAAAAGATCTCCTCGTATCAAATATCCACATCCGAACACGATCTGCATCCAGTGTCTTGATCATCAAGGTATCAAGAACCAGCTACAAGTAAAATGTCATCAGTAAAAGTATTTAATGAAAGTGTAGCACGGTTTCCACCCGACCACGTGGAACCCGAAGGTCCACTCCCTCCGTGCTAGGAGATAGTGATAGGTCCATAAGACAATCAAACAAAGAACATTGAACATACAATACATTACATGGCTGACTACACATAACGACATGACCACATCATATGCTTTCAGAGACGACCACAAAATATCAGTTAACTCCACACAATGGTCTACAATCATGCATCAGGACAGAGTGTCATCACATAGTTGTTCTAAGTTACCTTGGTGAATCTTCCTAGACTACCGGCCCTCATCCAGAGTTACCCTGGCAGTCTCTACCGATTCCCGGCCCTTAGTTCAACTCATGTGGTGTCGAATTACCCTTCAGGAAGACAAGGCAAACAACAAGCCATTCCAGGCCTTCTCAACCTACCCTTAATCTAAATGAGCATTAAGGCACTAGGTGAGGCACTTATTTATCTGAATTAAGTTAATGATTCCCAGGTACAATTATTAATATTCTCACTGAATTAATAACTTTCGTTAGGTTACCCTGGCCACCTCTTTGGGTTCCGGCTAAGCCCTCTTCCCTCATATAATGCTCATAACTTTAACAATAAAGTGGGACATACAATAAGCACATAAAAGAAGAATGCATTGAGTATAACCTTCCTGCAATCGTAATAAGACCATAAATACATAATTCTTCCATTTGGAGTATTAGAAGCCTAATGATAACTGGCTATGTCCCCAAAATCAAGTCGGCAAATGAACAACAAGAAAATACATGAATAAACTTTACCATGTAGATTTATTCCCTGGCCTTTGGATAACGAAATCCATACCTCTCAAATCAATGAATTTAACTTGTACTTTCTCATAAATTATTCTGCAGTCAATCCACAAACTTCCTTATACACTATTCAAAAGAATAATTCCAAGCATGATTTTACTAAATCACAGTTTAAATGTCAAGTATATATATATATATATATATATATATATATATATATATATATCATTCACTCTAAGATAATTAAATAACTCACTTCAAGAATAATTAAATAACTTCACTCATAAATATCCATTTTACACCAACAATAGTCTTAACTTTTAAAACAAATCAATTAACAATTTAAATAACTAACCAACACTATAATTATAATTGTTTTCACTCATACCTTAATTACTCTTTCTAAGCACAATATACCTATTTCTTTTCATAATTTGAAACAATCTTTTATTTTGCTATCTTCAAATATTTAACTTCCACTAAAATTTTTCCTTGACTTAAAATCAACAATAAAGGAATAGATTAGCGTAAAGTTTCATTAAATCACAGCTAATAATAACCAAAATCCTAAATATCATCTATTTATATACATAGATATCGTGACGATTTTATACAATTAAACAACATTAAATATAAATAGAATCTCTTGTATTTCATATAAGCATTTCTACTTGACATAATTATTTTTTTATTATTCTTTATAAACAACTAATTCCAATTCTATCATTCTTTAAAACTCGATAAACTAATTCACAACAAACCAAGAGATTGACTGTTTTTTTTATATGGATAAATAAAATGTGGATTTAAGTTGTTAGGAAATGATATAGACAAAGAAAGGGCGGGTGAGGATTATGACTAGGCACTAACATTAGTGTTCTTTGATCTCTCCTCCCGCATGCAAGAATTAATAACTAGTAGTTCACTGTTATATGTAATCTAAAGTTTCCCTTCTAAATCGGCATGAAAGCAGCAAGGAACTAAAGAAAACAGTTTCCATTACACTCTATCAGTTCTGTGGTCTCTATAGTTAGCCTCCAGCATGCATGCTGATAATATAAACCAACCAACCCGGCTAATATTGTGCATTCAGATTATTTGAAGAAATCAACTAACACACAACGACTACAGCATCCTACGCATGAAAATAAATTATATAACTTATAAATCTATTAATCCAAAGTCCAAGTTGTCAGATTCAATGGACATGGAGCTAATCATGGTGCCAAAGTTGATTAAGTCTATCGCCTATCCCATGTTCAAGTACTTTAGCTACCACAGGTTGCCAAAGACATGAGGACGTTTATTTAAACCTCCACAACCTTATGTTTCCAAGTGTTGCACACATGTCAATTTGCTAATGAAAACAGGAAGACATTTATATCCCTACAGCTGTCTTTGTTCAAGCAACGCAACTAAGAGAGATTGCGAATAGAATCAGGGAGTTTGTTGAAAGTAAGCACCCTTCTAAGCTCATGCGTTGTAGCTGAAATTATCAGCATATGCAAACATGGTGATTATCTAAATCCATTCACCCTACCATTTTCGTGTGTAACAACTATGACAGTTGCTAATGAATCAGGAAGGCTATTAATCCTTAAAAGTTTTCTATTATATTTAAACGTTACCACTATGACAGGCAGCAAATAGAATCAGGGAACCTGTTTATATGTCCTTACCCTTCTATGTTCAAGCGCTATACTAGTGATAGGTGTGCGTATGGAATCAGGGTGGTTATTTAAACTTTTGTGCACTTTATTCCAGCGCTTCTGTAATGACAAGCTACGTAGGGTATCAGGAGAGTTATTTTATCTATACGCCCTCCCAATTGCAGGTGCTACGGCTGTGACAGGATGCATAAGAGTTCAGGAAAGTTATTTAAAATTACCAAACATTCTATCTCAAGTGCTGCAGCTATGATAGATTGCATATAGTATAAGGGAAGGATTATATTTATTATGATCAGAAATTCTGGAATGGAAAAGCACAAAGATAGACTCAAAAAGATCAATGTTGGCAATACCCAGCTGAACTTTACAAAGCAAAAATTAAAGAAATAAAATAATGATTCTTTGAGAGATCAAAACCGTTTCCACCAATTGCAAGCAACAATGCTGAAAACAGGAAAATTAAGTTCCAAGGAAATTACAGGTTATCTCCTATGTCAAGTTTCCAGCAATCCTTCCTAAATTGGTTTCAAAGACAGAACACATAACCAACGAAACCCAATTTCGTAACCAATGCATTGACCTCCTTGGAATAGATTAATCACAAAACTTTCATATGAAATTGATGGTATAACAGGGCCAGTTTAATTTTAAGCAAACATGGTATAAAGAATTTCCAAAAGAAAACAGTGAATGACGCCAGGGATTATGAATAAATTGTCTCAAGCGAACATTATCAATAGCTTATGGCTCCTAAAGAAAACAGTGAATGACGCCAGGGATTATGAATAAATTGTCTCATACATCATGGTATGCAAGAATGGAGGACTCAATGTATATTTATATAATTCCTACGCAGCCTCCAGCCATTAGGATGAGAGGAATGTTGAATAAAAACAATTTGATAATCCTAGATGCTTGCTTGAAAATAGATTCAAAGATTCATATTCTAATCATTTCTCTGTTACGTGCACAGGTTCAAGAAGATCAAGTAAATTCCACAGAAAAACAACAATTTTCTTGAAACAATCGGTATTCAAACAAAAAGGTTTTGTCTATTTCAGAATAAATTTCAGAAAGGAAAAGAACCTGTGATTCCAGTTTTGATTCGCACTCAGAAGACCACTTCCAAAAATTTTCTTAATCAAGAAACACTGTCCTCTACCTTTTCCAGAAGACTCTCGTATTACTACCTTCCAAGAAAATTTTTCCCCAAACTCTGCCGTCCAGCCTCTTCCAGAAAATCACCGTGAATGAATTTCCCCCAAACTCTAAAGGCTAATTAATGCCAATTTATTAACTCAAGTGACAACTTTGTGTTTGTAAAACATCCATTCCCAAATTTTCTCATGCGGTTATAAACTTAAATATCAAGATATTTTCCTTCTAACTTAATTTCTAGATATTTTAACTTTTGGAATCAACTCGTTTGAATAAAATTCTTGCTTTTCACAAAACATATTTACAAAAGTAATTTTTTAATTACTTTTAAAGAAATTCTTTTTAACAAATTTTGCATTTTCTTTTAATTTAATAACTTGCTTAATTTAAATTAATAAATTAAACAATAAACACAACATAAACGTTTATTCTATCATTTAAAGAAATTTGCATTTAATCAATATACCAACAAATAGCCATTTAACTAATTTACACCGCAATTAATTTCTAAATAAAATAACCCAAACAAAAATAACACAACAAGACAAAACGACATATGACATCGGGCGACAATAGGAAACTCGTTCGACAAAGAACGATGGTTATACGAGGACCAGACACTATCTCCGAATCAACATGATTTTTATTGGATTAGGGTTCGCTCAGACCTGACAAGCAGGTGGAGCCGATACCCGGTACCTGTATCTGCAGAAAACATCAACGTTAGAACATACATATTCTCATGTTAGAAAACACACCGTGAATAAGATTTACAGCATAGCAGGGTAATCACGAATGAGTAATGCCATACTGTCTTCTTCACCGACACGGACGAGCATCATTACATCATAATAACATAAATGTCAAACACATCCAGATAAACACATTAACACTCAGAAACTACATATCCACTATGCACATGCATCCATTATACAAACTTAAGCAAATGATCTCGATGTCTAGTGTATCATCAACGAATTTAAACAACTAGCAATCAAATAAAAACAAATGGATACACATAGCGGCAACTGGAGGGGTACTACAATGTGGACTCACCAAGTGTCTCAACACTTTTCCATATATTCCTACACTTGTTTCATACTTGGAAGGTTAGTTAGAGTTTCACTCCTACCTTCTCACCTCCTCATTCTTGCCTATATAAGCAAGGCCTTTTTGTACATTTCATATAGTGTTGATGTTCATTTTACATGCTCATTTGTGGACTATTTTGAGTTTGCAATCAGATTTTGGTGTCTCCAACAATATAAATATTATTTATTATGCTTAGATCTTCTTGGTGATAAATAATAAGTTTGAAGAGGAAGTTAGCTTCCTTATTTTCCTCCTTGTAAATGTGTTAGAAATTAAATTTTATTATAGGAATTAATCAATGAGAATTCTTCTTCAAAAAATTTATTTATCTTCCATTTTTCAAGAACTTTAAATTTTGAATACATTAATAATTTACATTAATTTCTCTTATATCTACACATTATCAATTTTTTAGCCTTATAGATCTTTAACCCAAGTATGAAATATTATACCTTTTCTATATTTTTTTTTAGACTGTAGGAATCGGTCGGGTATCCATCCCCCTAGTAACTATAGTGCGCTTGGTAAACTTTTTTCACATGACTAGTGTCGTTGGCGGGACACATCCTCTAGTACCACAAGTTTGGGGGGAGACTAGACCTCGTGACCTCTTTCTTGCAACAGGATGCTTTAGCTAATCGAGCTAGGCCCCACACCCCAATATTATACCTTTTCTTCATTATTAGTGTAATATTTCAATTTTTTAGAAGCTGCTAGATTTAATTTCCCTTATGAATCTATAATTACACATCCTTCTCTTAACAAGCTAGGATTACCTCTAGCTTCTCTATCAAAGTTGATTTATGTCAACCATTTTGTGGGTATTCGCGTTTAACTTCTTCCTTTTGGTTTATGGAAGACTAAATTCCCTCATCCCGATTAATAGGGGAAATTTATTTTATTTTTGTTCAAAAATATTCAAGAACTATTTTTCTTACTTTATTTACTTTATTTTTTATTTTTTTGAGAGTTATTTTGTATTTATTTTATTTACTTAAGATTTTTTTTATTGTTTTCATTTTCTTAAAAATATGTATATTGTGTTTTAGATTTTTTTTTGTTTTTTTGAAAAAGAGGGGTAAAAATTTATTAAATCAAGAAGAATCTATACAGATCAAATACAAGTCCTACACCAATCACCCAAGGACCATGTGCCCAACAAATGGATCTTATTACAACACTTATAGGAGAAACTAGTCCCCCAAGAAGCAATACTAATAAAGCCCATCATCCAACCATGTCCTCAAGAACTAATCTATCAAAACTTTAGGAATATTTCACGGATAATTGCTCCCAATATTCCACCTACTAGTTCCCCATATTCTTATAAGCCCATTTATCAAAGAAATCCACCCCACTATTCCAATCCCTCAAAAAATGAACAAAGTAGACATATTTAAGCATGATAATAGAAGAATGTATTGAACCACCAAGGCCAATTTCCAATGAACAACTTCAACCATCTGCACATTCAACATATTAACTAAGATTTGACAATCACTCATAAATTATCTTATGCAAAACCAAATCATAGGATCTTTCAAGATTTGTAAGATTAGTAAGACCTTACATAAGATTATTTGATTATTGGCCCTTAAAAATGGAAAAGAAATAAATGACTTTCCCAACCTTGTCACACCTAACACCACTAGTCCCAGCATGCATAGTATTTCCCCTTGAAGAATCATCAGCATTAACCTTTAAAAACCCTTCTAATGGTGGAGACCACCTACCCACCTTTCGATTCTTTTTACTTTCAAGTGACGATTCCTCCTCACTTAAGATGATTCTAAATCACTGCCATATAAACCCAATCTCTTCATTACCTCCTCCTCCCTGTAGTCCACAAGGGTACACACTTCACATCTAGCCCTCACTATCTTTTGTACCATACCAATATTTCACTACCAAAGCTATTGAACCACCAATTTTATTCCCCAAAAGATCCTATAATTCCTTTCAATCCATATCTTCCAAATGATAAAGGAGGGTCCAATGATGCATGCCACCCAGGTAAAAAGAAATACTTCCACTAGTAGAATTTGGCAAATAAATGACTAGGTGACTAAAAAATTTAGTCACAACAACTAAAAATGACTAAATTATACTATTTTTTTGCAACTTAGCTATAAATAAGTAAATAAATGACTAATTTGGTCGTTGACTAAAAAATTATTTAGTCACAAAAATAAAAATGACTAAATAGTTAGTCACCAAATACAAATTAGAAAAAAATTGAAAAACACATTTTGGCAAATTACTGGTGTGATGTATTATGTGCGTCGATGTATTGGAATTGCTTATTTGTGTTTATTCATGTTCATTACAGAAATATTCCTAGCTTCATTCGTTCGTTGCAGGTTAGCCTAGCACTGAAGTGTTTTGATCAATTGAAGTAGCTACTTGCATGGGTGATAAAGATTTGGAGAGGACCTGGAAACTTCTAAAAAGGTGGGAAAGGGAAAGGAATTTGGAGTTTTCTGTAACAAATTTGAAGTCGGTGAGGCCCTCTCTAGCAAAGTTGGATTTTGGGATGCCCTCTACAGTGAATTCAAAGGTAATTCAAAACCCTCATTACATTAAACACAAAATCTATATCTTTCTGATTAGAAACTTACAATAGTTACAATCTACTGCTCTTAATAATGTTCTTTTACAATCTTGCCACTATTCTACTTCAGAATGTGTTTGAGCTAAATATAATAAAATTTGGGTATCAATTCCAAAATAGAATTTCCTCAAACAATTTTGATACATTTTCACTACAAGTGCAAATTGTCCTTGTGCAAAGTAAACATGTGCTAGATTTACCCACACATCAGGCATCTGAACAAAGATGTTTCCTACCATAGCTTCTTGTACCTGTGTAAAAATTTCATTTGCAATATCAAATTGACCCCTTTCAACTAGCACAAGGGCTACCCCATTTGTAGCATAAACATTTCATGGTCTCTATGCCAACACTTTACAATATGGTTCTCTAGCCTTCTTGAGATGTTGTGCCTCCACCTTTGGATCCCTCCTCTCATTGTGAAAAGCTACAAAATAATTCCAAATTCCTTGTGAAATGTCAACATAAGAATTCTTTGCATCTGATTCACTTTGTGTGGATCTAATTGTTTCTTTTGCGTTAAGCCAGACATCTATTTTCAGTTCCATTTCCCAAGCATAGATAAATCATTTGATGAGTTTTTATCCACCTTAAGTGCATCCCCAATCAATTCTAGTCTTAGTTGGATCTCATTTCAATCCTAAGCCATGGCTACAAGACATAGATATGCATCCAATAATCAGGAAACTTGAACAATATTGGCCTATATAAAAGATTTTATTTTTCAGTATCATGTAGTTGTTCAAACAACCTAGCAAGATTAAATAGTGTTTTGAATTTATCCCATGGTAACTCAAGTGAAACAACACCTTCTTCTAGTCGATGGAATAATTTCATATCCTCAAAGAGGACAAGAAAAACTATAGAATTAGCACTGGGGCTTTTATTTATGAATTCAACCCAAATGTCATTTCCTAATGCCCCAATAAATTTTTTTTGAGACAACTCTAGTTCATCATGCTCAAAATGAAGAACCCCAATGTTTTTTAACAATTGAATGGGTACTTCTTCTATACTATTCCTCAAAAGATACTTTGTTGTCTTAAGAGAATCTAAGGTTGCACTAGGGTCTGACGATATTAATAACTCACCCATTCAGATAAATGCATGGGCATCATGTGAATCTCTGTGAGTTTTCTTTCTTAATTTTCAAAGCTTTCTCTGCCTACCCTTGTTGAGCATATATATGGCCTATAACTTTCAAGCTCTCACAGTTCTCAAGGTGGATCTCCAAAACCTTTTCAAAATTTGAGAGAGAACTCTTAATATCTCCCAACTTCAATTGCACCTGTCCACAAAATCTTGTGGCCTCTGGCTTTCCTTGACTAATGTCTTGTAGTAGCAGCCAATGGTTTCATAATCACCTTTACTATGATAAGATCGTGCAAGATTATAATATGAATGAGATTTCATGAGAGGGTGGTCAGTTGAAACAAGAGTTGTCTTAGTCAACTATTCCACACAAAAATGTTGCCTTGCAGTGAAGAAAAAAAGGTTTACCAAATGATCCAATGCCATTGCACAGTATGGGTATAATTCAAAGGCTCTGTGCATCTTTTCCATTCCTTCATGAACACTGCCTTTTTCACTACTGTGAGAATCCTACAAGTAAAAATGCACAAAACTGGCCACAAATATTTATGTAGAGGTACAACATCATTTCCTAATGCCTCCATAGAATTTTGTTGAGCCAACTCTAGTTCATCGCACTAAAAATGAAGAACCCCAATGTTTTTTAACAATTGAATGGGTACTTCTTATCTGCTCTTCTTCAGAAGATACTTTTTCATCTTAAGAGAATTGAAGGTTGCACTAGGGCTTGATGATATTAATAACTCACCCATCTTGATAAATGCATGGGCATCATGTGGATCTATGCAAGTTGCTTCTCTTAAAATTTCCAAAGCCTTCTTTGTCTTCGCTTTCTAAGCATATATATGGCCTACAGCTTTTAAGCTCTCATAGTTCTCAGGTGGACCTCTAGAACCTTTTCAAAATTTGAGAGAGAACTCTTAAGATCTCCCAACGTCAATTGAACCTATCCACAAAATCTTGTGGCCTTTGGCTTTCCTTGACTGATGTCATGTAGTAGTGGCCAGTTGTGTCATAATCACCTTTTACTATGATAATATCATGCAAGATTATAATATGAATGAGATTTAATGAGAGGGTGGTCAATTGAAACAAGAGTTGTCTCAATCAACTATTCCACAAGAAATGTTTCCCTATGAAGAAAAAATGGTTTGCTAAATGATTCAATGGCATTGCATAGTATGTGTATAATTCAAAGGCTCTACGCATCTTTCTCATTCCTTAATGAACACTACCTTTTTTACTAACTATGAGAATCCTAGAATTAAAAAATGCACAAAATTGACCACAAAGATTTTTCCCCATTTCAAATAGCAAAATTGCCAAAAAAAAAATTGTTTAAAACATGCAGAAAAATGCAAATAAAATCATGTTGATTTTTTTTGTACCAAAAAAACATGAGACCATAGCTTGTTGCTTACTATTATGCTTTGATAGATTTTTTCCAAGCATCCATAGCTTTTTTTAAATCACCTATTTTAGGATTTTAGCCACAGCAGCAAGGTAGTGAACTATTTGATTAAATGCTTTGGTAGACATGTATGAAAAATGTGGTAGCATAGACAAGGCAATGAACTTTGGAAAAAATTCCTCTAAGGAATGCGGTCTCATGGTGATGGAATGCCATGAAAAATGCCATTGTAAGTGAATTTTTATGGATTGTCATGGCATTCCATCACCATGATACCACATTTCTTTGAGGAATTTTTTCAACCAGTTCACTACCTTGTCTATGTTATTGCTTACTATTATGCTTTGATAAAATTTTCCCAAGCATCCATAGCTTGTTTGAAAGCACTTGTTTTATGCTTTTAGCCATAGCAACAAGGCAGTGAACTATTTGATAAAATGCTTTGGTGAACATGTATGAAAAATGTGGTAGCATAGAAAAGGCAATACACTTTTTGAAAAAATGCCTCAAAGAAATGTGGTCTCATGGAATGCCATTACAAGCAAATGTAATTGGCAATTGCTCCTAGTTATTAGTTATGCAATGTGAAGTAATGCTTTGAGTTTGAAATATGTGCAATGCAATATAATTAGCAATTTGAATATAAACTACAAAAATATATTTTTACAATTCATTAATTAAACTCTCTAATTTATTTGCTCTTTATAACTCTATTACTATGGAAATTCCTTTCAATTAAAAAAAATTGTTTTTGTCTCTTATTCTACAATTTTTTACATTTTGTCATCCATCAAAATCTAGCTATTAGTTATATAATGTGAAGTAATGCTTTGATTTTGAAAGATGTGCAATGAAATGTAATCAACAATTTTAATATAAACTACAAAAATCTATTTTTTACAATTCATTAGTTAAACTCTCTATTTTATGTGCTCTCTATAACTCTATTGCTATGGAAATACCTTTCAATTAAAAAAATAGTTTTTGTTTGTTAGTCTACAATTTTTTGTTGCTATGTGTAGAACATTACAGATGGATCAACATCAAAGGTTGACTACAAATCAATACCATGCATTTGATGAGAGAATAACCAATGAGAAGGGCATGGACAAATATCCATGTCCATGTAATGACTGTCTTGGTGGAAAGGTGAGAAAAGGAAGTCTCTTTTATCGACATATGATAAGATATGTGCATAGTGGTATAAGCCCTTGGAATGTCAATTATTATGAAGATATGATAGAATGGAAGAGTGTGAGAGATGAAAATGCAACAAACATAGATGAAGTGGCACCAAACATAGATGAAGAGGCAGCAATGTTAGACGAAGGATTTGAAGTTGATAAAATTTTGAATGAGGGTCTAAACAATGATTGGGCCAAGTTGATGGAGGATGCTTTAAAGCCTGTGTATGCTAATTACAAGTTAAGTCATTTGACAACAATCCTTCAAATTCTTAACTTGCAAGTGGTGTTTGGTTGGACAAATGAGAGTGTAGATCAGTTATTGGCATTATTAAGTTCATTGTTACCACCTGACTCCACATTGCCAACAAAACGAAGTCAATGTAGAAAGGAAATCACTAAGCTAGGCTTAGGGTATGAAAACATCAACACATGTGTGAATGGTTGTGTATTATTTCACAATAATCTTGTAAGTGAGAGTGAATGTCTAAAATTTCATGAAGCGAGCTATAGACAAGGGTTGAAATCAGCTATGGTTCCTAGAAAGGTTCTTCGCCACTTTTCGATAATCCCACGATTACTCTGTATAGTTGTAGAGACATTGTTGAACTTATGCAATGACATGCTCAAAATAAGAGAAATGATGGAAAACATGTGCCTGATTCTAAGACGTGGATGGAATTTGATAACAAATGGCCTAATTTTTCTCAATATCCTCATAATATAAGGTTGGGTTTGGCTCTAGATGGGGTGAACCCATTCTCAGATCAAAGTACTAAATGGTCAACTTAGCCAATTTTTTTAATAAATTATAACTTTCCTCCATGGTTAGCAACTAAACCATTTTTCTTAATGCTATCATTGATTATACTAGGAAAGAAAAGTGTGACTTCAGATACAATTGATGCTTATCTAGAGCGATTATATGATGAGCTAATGGAATTGTGGAAAGGTATTGAAGCAATTCCATATTTAAGGGATGGTCATTCAATAAAATTAACTTTAAGAGCCTCCTTATTGTTTATGATTCAGGATCTTCCTGCATATGGCACATTGTCTAGTCTTAGTGTTCATGGATACCATGGATATCCTACTTGCAACTTTAAGGATTTTGTGAGGCACTCAAGAATTTTGTGTAAGTGTATTTATTGTGGACACCATGCTTACCTTAAAATGGATCATCCATATTGTCAACAAAAAACATGGTTCAATGGTCAAGAAGAGAATCGTGAAGCACCATTCTTAATAACAGGTGAATACATTATTGAGAATGGAAAAAAAGAATGTCATTTATTAAAAATGATGGGATTGTTGGTATTAGATATCATCCATGTAATGAAAGCGGTGTAAAAAGGTTGTGCATATTCTATATAAGTTGTCATACTTTAAGGATATAGCCATTAGGCATACTGTTGACTTTATGCATATTGAGAAAAATATAGCATATGCTATTATATAAACTCTTTTTGGTGTTGTTGATACTATTTCATCATGTGAGGACTTTCAACAAATAAATATTCATCAAAATCTTTGGGTTGAAAAATAGGGTATGTGCAGGATCATGGTATGCCAAACAGCCCCCTTAAGTGGCAATGAAAATTCAGAAAAATCAGAGTTAGGCAACTTGACGTAAAAATTTGAATAAGTTATCTATATTATTTCAAAAACATGTAAGAATA